>VZTX01025429.1:141139-159196 GCA_013400915.1 Pardalotus punctatus
CGCCCCGCCGAGGCCTTTTCCCGCCGCGCCCCGCCGCGCGCAGCGCCCTCGTGCGCGGGGCCCGGCCTTCGACGGCCGCGCCTCCCATGTGCGCCGCCGCAGGTCGGCGGCGAAGGGGAGCGGGCCGCAGCTTCGACCCAGCCGGGGCTCTGCAGGAAAGTCCGTACTCCCCAGCACTCGCTGTCTTGCCAAAGAAAAACTGCTGCACATGTGGTGAAAAATCTCTCTATGCCACCTTCTGAGACAAGGGAGAGCCTTTCCAGCTTCATAGTGTAAGTAAGAGAAGCACATAACCATTTAAGTTGATAAGTGCTGAAAATATTCAGAGAAAAATGCTTGAAAGGTAGGTACCAGTGGTGGATGGAAAGAAGCAAGTTCAACAGCATTGTCATGATCCTGAGGAGACTTCTGGGATTTGGAGAAGGGGATGAGAGTAAGTCTCCAGCCACGAGCTAATGCTGGGCAGACAGTACCACTTGGGCCTTCCTTGTGAGGGTTACACTGAGCAGGGCCTGCCCCCAGTACCTGTGTGGGACATAGTGGCTCAAAAGAGACGACACGCATGGCACTGTGGTTTGTGTGGGACTCCCCAGTATCTTTCAGCTCTGTTCTACTCTCAAAGGCCAGGTGGTTCAGGCTCACCTGGCTCTGATGCCTCCCCCAATGGGTTCTTGTTCGTCCTTGCCCGATTCCAGGGCACTGTGCTTGCTCTGCAGGTGGATTGGGAGCGTTTGGAAATCTGATAGGCAGGTGACTCACTTATTCTGTGGTCTCATATTTTTGCTTCTTTTCCCTTTGTAGTTAGCATACAGTTTTCTTCTCCCCTGCCATCACATGCAAGTTAATTCTACCCTCTGTGTCCATAATCACTGTTTCTTCCTCCTATAAACACAGGAACTTGGCAGCAGTTCTTGGAGACAACAACAGTAGTTGCTGACATAGGAAGGATAATGCCAACAATGAGGCGTTATTTTCGAGAAACTACAACAATCATAGTGTCCAGGCTGAAGACCAGACCAGACACTTCAGCTATTTAAACCAAGGTCTTAGCTTCAGCAAGAAATCCCTTCACAGGAAGGCAGATAAAGTAAAGGGAGTCGTGTAAGTTGCATTTTATTAGACAGAGGTGGATTTGATACATGTTATATCTTAATTTTCCATTGTTCTTGTTCAGACATGTGGAGTGTACAGGTTTTCCATTTTTTAGTCAAGAAAGAAAAACACATTGCACAAAGCAGCTGCATTCAACAATACAACAAGATACAGATCATTATTCACTTGAAGACTAGAAACGTACCCAGAAAATTTTCAATCGTTCAGTATGCTAAAATATAGATAAAAAGAGTTAATTACTGTTTAATGGTAAAATACATTAAAAAAATTCAGGCAAATCTAGAATGAAAACTTGTGACTTTCTTCAGTATGGCACCACTCTATTGTTTCATTATAAATTTGTAAAAGGCACCACACATTAAAACTGTAAAGCAAGGGAGGAAACAAAACCAAGCAACTTTCCATGATTTTCTTTCTGTACAAATACATATGTATTTTAAGGCAGGTGTTTTTATGTGCAAAATACAAGTATACAGGTAAAACCAATGTTGGTATCATATATTCTCATACTCACTTCTTTTAGCTGTAAGATTAGTGTCCAAATGTACAGTACAATGAAAACACTTTTCTCTAACAGAGCTCAAAATAGAAGGCAGGCTGGAAATATGGCCCTGATAACAATTAGGGTTTAAATCCAAAGAGCTTTTATTTAGACCCCTTAAAACATGTACAAACAGTCATTCTCTTTTTCTTTTTGTCTCTTCCTTAAGAAAGGTCCATATCAATTTGTTCACTATGTCAGGTTGATCCTGCTGGAGCCAATGACTGGCTTCTGACAAAATAGTTAATCTGAAATGATTTTTAACATAAATCCTTGTAATTTCTGCCATCTCAACTTCCATAAACGCATCTCTTTCTCCCCATAACAGCAAGGTTGGCATGATGACTTCATGGTGCTGCAGAGGTAGGCAGCTTTAAAAATAAAACACACTTAGTTAGGTCCTATTTTAATAAAAAATCACCAAGACATATTTCAGTCAACATAGCTTTTGAAATCAATGCAGTGAATCTCATTGTAAACTTCCTAGGTTCCTCAATATTGTCTGCAATACCAAGAAAACATTGTGACTCCAAGTTCCTAAATTATTTTTAAGGGTGGTGAAATTGTTAGAAGGTACTTTTACTGTAACAGGTCTCTAAGCAGCAGTTGATTGCAACAGAGGTCTCACTTTTGGAACACAAATGATGCTTCAGCATGGAGCACAGCTCAGAGCCCTATGACCTCTGTAAAAGAGAATGTGGAACAACATGGCCAGAATTTTAAGACCCAGTTGTTTTTTTTCCCTTAGTTGATGAATGCTATGGCAAGTTTCTGGACCTGCATTACTTACTGCACACCAGCCAAACTGCCTTACCAAAAAAATCTCTCCAGAAAATGGCAGATAGAGTATTTCAAGACCTACTCAAAATTAAATATCATGTAGTACAGCTAAAAATAAAAATATTTGTAGAAAAAGGTATTCTATAGAACATTGATGTCTTAAATTCTGAAGTGAATTCAGTTACATTCACTCCTCTGTGAAATTCATGCTAACATTTAAAGTGCATCACAGTTCCTCCCTTTACAAAGTGCTACCGTATGTTTTTGAAGGCATTGGACTTCCATACCTAAATCTTTATGCAGTAAAAAAAACCAGTTCCTTGAAAATTTACTTTTCATGAAGTCAAAATCTAATTAAAAATGCAGTATCACAACCCAGAGTTTTGGCAGACTAGAAAGTGATTTAAGATAAATACATTATTAGCCATTTGAAGAGTACTTTGAAGAAAAGCCCTTAGAAAGTAAAATTGTAATAAACATTGTACTACCAAAATGACCTACTTAAACTTTCAGTAAAAATTGATTCTTTTTTCTTAACACAATTATTTAAAATTGAATATTTTATATTACCTCATATTATAGACATTATGAAAGATACAAGTAGCTAGAATGAGACTATTTCAGAATTAACCCATCAGAATTTATTCCAGCACATTACAAAGATGAAAAAGATTTATCTAAGCTTGAACTGCTTACTTTTAGCCACAGAGTAATAGACTAGCTGTGACAATTCAAAACAGATTCCATCTGATCACACACAAATCTCTATTATATTAATGCAAAAATAAGATTATTTTAAACAAGTAATGTATAAAAAATATGTTCTAAATAAACTTTTATGACATATGTAATACGTAGTTTTAAACTTAGGAGTTAGTTAAGAGACTATGCTCTGTAAAAAAAGACAGAGAAGGTGACATGTCTTAGTTTAAAATAAGACAAAGAAATTGAGCCTTTGAAGACATTCTTCCTCTTTACTTACATGTGAAGTCAAGAAATGTTAATAAAATATCAATTTAGTTAATAATTGCGTTTCATTTTGATTGATGAATTACGAAAATTCTAAAAATGGCCTTTTTAACCAGAGGATTAAAATCTCATTTTGCAAACAACCTGACCTCACCCTCTGAACCATAGCTTATTCATAGTACCAGTTTTAAAAATTGATAATCTGATGATCTGATTCAGTGAATTTAGACTAATCTCTTTACCTTTTAATCCAGTATCTTGGATATCTTAATTATTAATATGTGTACAGTACAATGTACAGGTTTTTTACTACTGTAGTGTTTACTGTTTTGTGCCTTGCAAGATTTGTAGCCTCACTTAGGTAAACTACATCATCGGGCTTTTTACAGGTGCTGCTCAGATAAACAACTTGCCACTTTTCATTGCCTATGAACTACACTATATTTCTGTTCAGTCTGGAATATGGGAAATGATATCATGCTTGAAGTTTCTAGAAATTGCCTTAAATAACGATTAATGCACAGATTTAATATTTAGAAAGGGAAATTCCATTAATGAAATATTAAAATCTTTGAAAAACAGACTCACATCTTCATATGACATTGTTATACAGCGTCTCTGTAAAGAGTGAAGTACTTCTGAACTGTTATAAGAAAACTAATCCTATTTTCTTAAAAAATGGTATACCACAAGAAATTCAAGTTCTAGCTTCTTACCTATCTCTCTTAACCAAGCATCATAGAAAAACTATAGATTTATTCTTGAAGTGTTTGTATCTAAAATACAGTGAAAGGAATGACCACTGTGCTATTTATAAAAAGATGTGTTGGTCACAGATGGAAGTAAGTTATCTCAATCATCTCTTTGGAAAAAACATTCCAGAAAAATTAGGCTCTGAAGAATGAAACTCCAAGTGGATAGTAATGAGTTGGAAACCTTTAACACATAGGTCAGCAGCATCAGGCCACTGGGAGCTATGGTGAATATAAATCATTAGCATCCAAGTGCTGCTTAATGACTTAGATGAGAGAAAGGGAAAATTCCAATCCAGTTTTCATATTTAACGATTCCCATCCCATAAGGTGTGACCATCAGAACTGGTGGCAAGAACTGAATGACTGATCTCTTCTTTCCAGTCCAAAGCCTCCTGCATTGTGGCTGATAGCACCTAAATAAGATTCTCTGAATTCCGTACAGGTGTACTTTCATTAGATGAATAAAGCAAACAATGCACAAAAGCATACATCCAAAACACACAGACGAATTAACAGCTGTGAAGATACTTTCTGACTTATAACTTATACTATGCTTTCTTTTTGAGTCTGAAAAGGCCTGAAACAATAGTTCAAACATTCACAACACTTCAGTTTGTCTCACATGACTCCCAGAGCAATTCAGCTATCACAGGAATGTCACTGCTGCTGTCAGAGGAGCATCTGGTTAATGTGCACACGCAGTGATGCGAGGTGCTGCGGCCGATGGAACGAGCAGGGCTCGGGGCGCTCACGCCTCTGCAGCTCCTCATTAGCCCTGCCCCGGGGCTCCTGCAGAGCAGCTGCAGGGCCGGGGAGCCGCTGGGCAGCCACGCAGCCCCGTTGCCCTTGGACATCCCAGCTGATGTCATCGCCTGCTCTCTGCATAGCTTTAAAGAAGTGTGCTGTTACAGCCATCTCATTTATTCCCCATTGCCAGCCATGCTTGGTCTTAGTTTTCTACTTTCTCGTTCCAGTTCTCTTAGCCGGTACAAGACAGCATCTAGCTCAGATCCCTCTTTTCCTCACAGTATTTTCCCTGCTGATTGCTCTCCTGACAGTGACAGCATGGATGGCACAGAAAGAGCCATAAAGGTGGCAGTAAATTTGGACCAGTGAAAATGAAAAGTTAATCTACTTCAAACATCTACTGTCTGATTTTAGGGAAAAAAGGGAGTTGTCATTTTAAAGGACATTGGGAAGTTGGTCTTGTATTAGAGAGGCATGCAGGACATTTATCAGTGCTGAAGACAGTAAAGGAAAAACAAATTCAATGCCACTCCTCTTGATATAGTTCTTCAAGTTAGTGCTATAAGATGAATGTATGCAGAGTTAAGACCTTCTGGCCCTGTTTTTGGTAGATAAAAAGGGGGTGTCAGTCTCTAAGGCCAAGCCAGCTCTTTTCAGGAACTGTTTGAGAAAAAAAATAACTAATCTTGCAAAAGTATTTTCTATTGTGATGCTATCTCTGTTTTACTCTATGAAGTGAGTCTGATAAAACCAGTAAAGGAACAAAAAAATGCCAAACCCAAACCAAGTAAGGTTAATTTTAGGCTCAGTTATAAAAAAACCTCTCCCACCTTCCTGAAAAATTTAAGTAGCCTCTGTGAAGTTACGAGTGAGGGTAATCTACTTGGATGCCATATCACCTAGTAGTATTATACAATAATAAGCTCTTGATAGAAATTATCGTAACTTAATATGAATTGTAATGCAAACAATTAATTGATGCTAATTAAAAAAGTATTATTTAGAGGTGGGTTTTTGGGATTGCCATAGGGGCTGTGAATGAGGAATGGTCTTTGCTTTATCACATTTTGAAACAAAGATTTTCCTTATGTGCCCTCCGCTTGTTTTGCCGTTTTGTGTGGACAGCTCACAGAACACACCTGGCCTCTCACTGCTTTACCGGGCCTGTGCCCAGCCTGCCGAGGCTTCAGGAACACACCTGTGGTTTTCCCCCTCTGTTTCAGCGGCAAGAGAGGAGCCGCAGTAACACTTCTGGGCTTCAGGGGACTCTCTAGAATATTTTCCTTTGTTTGGGAATATTATACTGACCTGAAAATAGTTCTGTAATGGTTAATGGGTCCTGTTAATGCTCCAGGTTGTGAAAACACATAGAGATAAGCTTCAATATCCTCTGCAGTTAATCTGCAGCCTTTCCTTCCAATTCCAGTGGCCTGGCTGGTAAATAAATTTTTCAGAACCTACAAAAGCAAGAATAAAAAGATGTTATGTAAGATAACTAGAAAATGTGATTTCTCTCCTTCAACAGGACACATCTTTCTAAAATCTATTTATCCATATTTATAAATCTGTTTACGTTCAGAGGGGTTCAAATGGGCTTTTAGAGTGCTACATGTAAAGCAAATGGTTAACATCTCTAGTAGAACTTATTTCAGAATGATCAAGTACAGACAAATATCAGCATTACTAAGTTACTGCATCCTAACCTGCTGCCTGTGACAGGCGAGGCAAGTGCAGGTACATCCTTTTTTGGGGGGGATGGACCCCAGCAGGTGACAGGGCAGGAGGGAGGATGATTCATGGCCTCCCCAGCTGGCTGTGCCCCATGTGTGTGCAGCACTGGGAGCTCTGCATGGGGCTGTTGGTGTGTAGAAGGGTGTATCCTGCAGCTGCTTCGTCCCTTTCTATCTGCTTATACTTATTTTTTAAGGTTATCTAAGGTGTTGGCCTTGGCTCCTCAGGCAGAATTAGTCACCTGTCTGAATGTGATGCCCAGACTCCCACACTGCCTGCCCTGTAGCAGGCTCTGAGGGATAAGAGGATGTCCCACTGCACACAGGAGCTTCAGATAAGTCAGCAGGAATTCCCCAGGCACCAACTATGTCCCACTGATATGGGCACAAGTAAAAGCAGCTGACTCTCTAGGTAGAGTAATGCACTGCAGTGCTGGAAGTCAAAAGTATGTCCCTCAACACCTCCCAGAAATGCAGAAGTGAGAGTTAATCTCAGAGACTCTGTGTACTTGTATCCTACTTTGTATAAAGCTTTAGAAGAAAAATCAGAAAGCTCCGTGTTTTTTCCAGTAATTATTACTACTTCAGAAGGGATCAATATAGGTGGCAATTCTTCCATTATTCACAGTTACATATATAAACAAGAGCATTCATTTTGCTCACCTTGAAATCATTTAGTGTAAACATGAATTCAGGAAACCATGGCATTTGGAAAAAGAAGTAGTAACCAGATTTAATCAATTGTGATGGATGTCGTAGAATGTATTCTGAAACAAAAATGCCCATGAATTAAAAATGAAAACTGATGGCTCAAACAAAACTACTATTAATATTACTATTTTTTTAAACTTAAAGGAATGTTTAAAAATATTACATTGAAGCATGCTGTGTGACAAAAGATGATTATTGTTTCAGGAGTAAATATATGATGTGGCCATTGAAAGATACTTATTTTATAAATGTTAGTAGAAACAGTAAAACAAAAGTTTGCCAAAGATTAGGTGAGGACAGCGACACTGGAGAGTTTAATTGCGTGGTAGGTTTTCACTTAGAGATCTATTTGTGTAGCTAGTCCAAAGCATTTTTTCTCAGATACAGAATAAAAGGCATAAATTGAAGTCTTTAGGTATTTCTCTCATCAATGATGTGATGCACAGAAATCTGTAGATAATGATCCACTGGTATTCTAAAGACTGCATCATTCCTGTTCATGGAAGTATAGATTTTTTTTTAACAGTGTCTTCTTGGAAATTTCAAGAACTGTAATCAAGGTTATTACATAGAGTCACTTTTGAAAGATTTTTACAGTGATTTTAAAAGACTTTGGAGCATATATAGCAAAAGAAAATTATATATATAACAAATCTGCATTAAATTTTTTTAAAATTTTTTTTCCTTTTTTTTGGTACATCTGTGTCGCCAGTGAGTTTCAAGAGCCAGCATTGACGTTCAAATACCTAACTTCTTCAAAGCAAGCACACAATGTGTGCAGGTTCTAGGAAGTCTAGAACTTATTCTTTACAGATGCAAATTCAGGAATGTAAAACTGCATTCCCAACACAGGATATATCTCTGAAATATTAATTCTGAGAGTGAATTCTGACAGTAAAACTGGGTTTTAAACCAACATAAATTGAAGTTTTAGCTATCTTCTAAACTTTCATATCTTATACATTCTTAAGTTGCATTACCCATTGTATTTTTTCTTGATGGAACATCATCAGCACTGCTCACTTTACTTTTTGGTACTATTTATAAACTGTGTATTTTCTTTTAATCCACAGTAGAATAGACTTGTTCTAGGGAGAATTTATCAAGCTACAGAACAGATTTTGTACTTCAACAAATATGCAAATAAACACTATAATAAAATGCAATTGTCTTCTCTATAGCCTCGCTCCTGCTCTCAGTGAAAATACTGCAAAAAACTCCCGCTTGCTTGTGTGGTGAACAGACCTCTCCATGGGTAAGTGTGGATTAACTACCTGGCAAAATATTCTTTAGTATCTTAGAAAGGTGCCCAAGAACACTGTGAGAACAACAAATGTGGATGGTTCTGATTCCACGGTGGTACAAAGTCAGATTTACCTTAAATTGAAATGAAAATTAAAGCTGCACTGAATATTCTTAGCTATTTCTAGGGAAATGGGATGACTTCTTAAATGGAGGTAGGGTAAGGCCAGCAACTGAAAAAATTAAAACTGGTGAGATAGTATTTTCATTACTGAATGTTGATATAATTCCTATGAAATGTTTTGTAATTCTGGGTAGTAGACAAACTCAAGTCTCTCACACAACAAATTGTGGTAGTGCACCTAAATCCTTGTTTCAGTGCAGTACTAGTGTATTCCTGAGCATCTGGTAAGTAGCCAGGAAAGACTGTCTTCTTCCAATGGATATTGTACCAGATCATAAATTGTCACTTGTCACCTAAATCAGGATTTAATTCTAATGTCTGAATCACATTTTAAGAAAGGTTGGCTTATGCAGACCTGATAATGCAGTGTGGCCTTAACCAAAGCATAACACAATATACACCCCTCTTCAGAAATTTTATCCTGATAAAGTAGAACAAACCAGATTAACGTGTATGAAAATTATATTTCTGGACACTCAAGGATTAAAACAACATCTGTAACTTTTGTTGCAAGCTCTCCCACTTCCTACAATAAATTTATTTCCAGAAGTCAAATAAATACTTGATATCCTACTACTACATAAAATACAGTCCAGATTGTGAGAGCCATGGAGTATGGGCAGCTCCTCTACTGAACATCTGGAGGGGCAAGCTGTTGGTTCTCAAAGCAAACACAATCATAATCAAAATGCAGATATTTTGGATCAACAAAAACTACTGCAAAACTCACCTGTAAATACAGAAGGATGAGGGAAATTAACCACAATCAGCTTAGTCACCATTTCAGGGTAACATATGGCCACCAACCAAGCGATCATTCCTCCCCAGTCATGGCCAATCAACACACACTTGTTGTATCCTAATAAACATAGACACATAAACATCTATCCACATAAACATAGACGCATGCTTTTATTTCAAAGGAATTAGTATCCATAGAAATTATCACATACGATAAAATCATTATTGGGCTAAATAGGTGGTTCAGCACATTTATTAATGTAACTTTAATACTGCACTGCTTCCATTACTAACCATCAGAAAAAATAAGGCACTGTTATAGTTTAAAAATTTACAAATACTTAAAATTATTTAAATGGACTTCATTGAACTTTAACTATACTACCTCCATGTCAACCTAAAATAACTCAGTATCCAGATGGCCACCCCTGTTCACATCTTGGCCAAAGCAGGGTCAGATAGACAGTTCAAGCTGCAGTCATTATAGTTAGGAGTTTGAAACTGCAGACAAAAAGACTGAGCAATCTCCTGAGGACCTTCAGAACAAATTTAATCCTAATGAATTTTGCTGAATATGAGAGTTTATCTAAGCACTCAATGCCATCATGATGCAAAAACTGGGCATTATACTTAATAGTCATATATATAGCGTGCATATGCACTCCCATTTTTATATGGAGGAGACCCGTAACTTTTCTCCATAAGCTGTTTTGTAGCAATTTCTCAAATTCTGGACATTCTTTCATCAATAAAAATGGTATTTTAGCAGCAATAGAAGGGGCATGGGCAGGATGGTGACCAAGTGTTTTGAAAGCTTAACCATTCCTTTAACTGCTGCTGGAAAACATACTACAGTGTCAGGTACCATCACCCTCCTCACTGAGGATTGGAATGTTGAGCACATAGATTACAAATGAAACGTATAAAAGCCAACATGTTTAGAATTCTGACATAAATTTGGACACAGTTGTCAAAGAACCTTATAAACCCTCTCAGAAAGAAATCTTTTGGAACACTTTTGATATAATCAAGTTCTCCAAAAGAATTTAACTTGGGATTAGGACAAACAAAGATAACAAGGCTCTGAAGTGCTTTTTCAAAAAAAATGTAAATCCCTCTGAAATTGAATTATGCTGAGAGCACTTCTCAACCATAACCATGACATTACCATGGAGATTAACACAACTAGCAAAGGCTGGAAAATGTCAACACAGTGTGAGGACTGCCCGCCCAGTCTTTTGACAATACTCAAACATCACAAGCAAAGAAAATCCTAAATTCAAATTTCAGAACTTGAATCAGTGCTTTATTATTTCTTCATATGAAATGCACTAAGTTGTTTTACTATTGCTAGAGTATCCAAGGAATTACAATGATTTAGAGAGTGACAATCTAATCCCTTGCATTGCTCTTGGTATGGAAGGGAAATACCCTTTACCAGGGGTTACAATTTATCACTCGAACAGGGACACTTCAAACTGAGCTGGAGGGGTGAATTTTGCACTTCACCTCTGGACCATTACACTGTTTATTTGCCACAGGTACCAACGTGTCCCTCATTCTCCTTTCTGCTTTCACTGTTGTGTAAGACAAAGTGAGTCAGCTCTTCAAAACTGACTTGTGCAGGAGTAGTATTTTTGGAGGGCTTTTTGGTTTTTAGTTTATTTTTTAATACAGCAGATGTACTCTCATCATCTCTGTAAAGCCCACAATATTTATTATGTCTTTTTTGTGCAAGAAGAATGTCATCTGATATAAATTCTTTGGTCTGCAAGTGCTTTAAGACTTTAACTCAGAATATTATCCATGAAGTACAAGTGGTAAGGAAGAAAGACTTAGGGAAAAAGACCATAGCATAGTACTGCTGGATTTCACAGCACATAGGAAAGAATTTTTTTAAAAGTCACAATGAAAAAATCGTCTTTACATAATGCTTACACTGACATATATATTGTAATTTGAAAACAACCCTTTTTCATTTATAATAGTCCATAAAACATTAGTATCCTTAGATTTATATCTTTACACATACGTAATGCATATGTATGAAAAAAGAAGACTACAGTTAAAAAAAAAAAAAGCGCTAGATCTTTGGGGTTTTTTTCCCCTAGAAAATCAAGTCATTTATGAGTCAAGTAGATTTTTCTTCTACTAACGCACCTAGAGATTCCAAAATATCCTTTATGTCTGCTATCAGGCAATCTAACTTGTAATTTTCTTTGTGAGGAGGAGCATCTGTTTCTCCATAACCTCTCAAATCCAGGGCCACCACTCGATATTCACTTTTAAATTCCCGCAATTGATGGCGCCAAGAATACCTAACAAAGGGGAGAAAAAGTTGGAGTTACAAGGTCAAGCAGTATGATACCAAAAATGCACTCAATGCTTTTGCACCCAAATAATGGAGGATAAACTTGCGTGGCTTTGTTTGCAGTGAGATTCTTTTTGCTTTCTGTGCTGTGCTGATGGCCCTTTGTGGCTGCAATAATTTTGTGCTCCCTTCTTGAATTCCTCAGTAACAAAGTGCAGCTGCTAGAAAGGGGGCATGGCTGGAGCCAGGGTTTTTCAACAATTCCTGGAGTCTCGCACAGTCCCTTTGCTGCAAAGGAAGAAGGCATAAACCAGAGCACAGGGAGGACTATTCTGTTTTATCCTTGGAGACACAGTAGCATCAGAAGAGTAAGGTCTGAAAAGCTTTCTCCCTGGCTTACTCACAGCCATGTTTTGATGGAGCCAGAAATATGCCCTAAGGCATGGTTCTTTTTTTTTTTTCTAGTCAGAAAAAAGAATGTCAGATAATTCATACACTAAATAAACCAAAGAAAGAAATTCAGTTAATAACAAATGATCTTGGTGAAGTTTATAGGATTTATCCTGTGTACACTTTCATCTGTGTCTCTGTACCAGAACTGTTCAGAACAAGCTCCCTTGATGTGTTGGTACTAGACGAAGTATTTCATCCTCGTGTTTCTATGGAAAAGAGAATTACATACATCAAAAGACATAAAAAATCAAGAACTCTGTCAAAGGCCTGGGATATTCCTCATTCTACAACAGTATGTAGTGACTAGATGTGTGTAGTGAAGCAAAAATAAAAAGAAAATGGTGGGTCTTATCCTGCAAGAACTACCTGCCCTTCAGCTGTTATTGAAACCAAACAAATTTCAGAATAGCCAGTACCAAGACAGACATGGCCTTATCTTACACTGTAATAGAAAGATATATGAAAAACATGATCCTTCTGGACATATATAAGTGACTGCATCCGTCTGTACTACGATCTAGCTTTTACTTCTGCTTATTTCAGTAGACTCAGAGAAAGGATATATAACATTTGGATCATCAGTGGTTGTAAGATTGATGCACAGAATTCTACCTTAATCCAAACAGTGCCTATATCAGACCCATGGGCTCTTCCACTTTAGCTTTGCTTCCAGCCTATTAGGGATTTGGAACTTAAATAATGTTACAGGAAGACTCAGTGATACGGATCTGTATTTATATTAACAAAACAGTCAGAACATTTTCATTTCAGTGCCATATAATGCTAAGGCAAGGTTTAGCTGAGATACCCAGGAATGAATTTTTAAAAGGCATTATATAATGACTTGGAAGCTGAATTTGCCATGGTAACTGTTGCAGCTATTCTATACACTTCAGTAAGAAGAAAGAACCAGGCCCATAAATAAATAAATCAACTATTTTTGTTTTCAGAAAATGTCTACAAGCTATTCTCATCCTCGCTTTTCACAACAGTTCATCAGTCTCTAAATATCTGACCTACCAAATGGGTAGGTTTTATATTCAAAGCAATCCTTTTACCTCATATAATATGTAACTATTGGGCAACTGTTTTGCAATTAAAATTTGGAAATGTTGTGAATGCTTCTGTGCTTATAAGGTTGAATCTATTTTGAGATTTTCTGATCACATTCTTTCTAAAAGACAAATTGTATGAAATGTAGCAGCTTACAACTCTTGTAAGTACTGAGCTGCCTCAACACATTGTGTCCAATTTCAAATATTTTTTATTGACTTTCCACAACTTTCAAGTTCTTATGCATCTAAAACACTTACTGGCTCTGGTGTGTTATATTCTTTAGTGATCTTTCATCTTCAGACATTCTCTATCACTCTTAGTGGTCAGTATTATCTGGTTTTATTTGTCCTATTTATAACCTTGAGACATTTGAAAGCAGAGGATCTGTGACAATTAAGAACTGTAATTGTGGATCGTATCCTTGTAATTTTCCTAGACAAACAATACAAATTCGATGCTGCTTTACATCTCTCTTAAATTGTAGTTATTTTATCTTGTGCTCTCAGAACAGTCACTATTCCCGCATGAAAAAGTCTTCACTGACTGAATGAACAACCCAACATGAGTATTGGTAGTATGACTGTTTTACAGACTATTAGCATGTAGTATTATTTTAAAAATGGTGATATAAACTATGCTATTGGTGGTCCCAGTGACCAACATATCAGGTTTTTTTTTCATCCCTTTTGAATGGTCCCACAGTACAATATAGTATCTGTCACTTATAGCATGACTCACTATTCTCAACTGTAAGAATGACTTAATAGTTTTTAAAAATAATATACCTGATCTCAGTAGAATATGTATATAAAATGCTGATTTTTCCATTACTATTCCCCATTTAGGGGAAATCAGCTGTAGTCTTACTGCCTTACTGTGTTAGAATATACTTTATGCAAGATATGCATAATGTTTGAATAGAATATGCACTGCCCCATCTAACTGTCCTTTCAATCAAAGTTTACAGCTTTAATAATTTTAGATAGCAATTTATTATTAGAATGATGTACTTCTTTGAAAATTTATCTTAACATAAATGAGGCTCTGTCTCATCACCCTCAAGGGCATTAGTACCCATGAGAAATTGCTAAGGGAAGAGAACTGACCTCTCCTGCCTGGATCAGTTTAGCATGCTATGACCTAAGT
Organism: Pardalotus punctatus; assembly: GCA_013400915.1. Lineage (NCBI taxonomy): Eukaryota > Metazoa > Chordata > Aves > Passeriformes > Pardalotidae > Pardalotus > Pardalotus punctatus. Next base: position 155,619 of record VZTX01025429.1, read on the forward strand.
ACAGATTGAAAAATCATGGTTCCAACAGTGGCCCCTAGCCCCATAGTTGAGTATGGAAAGGAAAAGGACCATTTGCCTTGCTGAATTACTGGCATTAATACCTCCCTTATTCCCTTACCATTTTTTCTGTGCAAGATCTTAAGACATGCTTCACTAGTTAAACCTGACAATGACAGCCTGAGCAATTTTGTTAAATCATTGGACACATGACTGATTTTCATTGTTATAAACAAACATTTAGGATTGGTTTATCATCATTCATCTTGTGATGAACTAATAATAGAACCTTTTTCCCTGAGTAGCATTCTGAAATTAGGCTGCACAATAGCCTATAGAACTCATAGTTCTTCCCCTCCCCCAGTTAAAAATGAATGTATAGTATTTTTAATAAAAGGAGCAGTCTCTATTGCATTTAACATAGAATGGATTCTTATTTTAACATCCTCTGCTATAATTCATAAATTTAGCCATATAGTACAAGTACTATACAAACAGGAAATTTGTTTAAAATTAGAAGATCCTTCACAAAGTTTGAAGGAAAGGGTACATGCCTGGGAAAAAAATGGATTGACAGTACAAAAAAGGTGGTTGGTTTGTATTAGTCTGTAGGAATTTTTTTGTGGGTGCTGCAGTTAAAAAAAAAGTTTTAATGGTTCATTGCCTACTAAAACTTCATGCCATTAGTTAGTACTCATAAATACATAGGAGGGATAACTCTGGGGATATTTAAGCAGAGATGTTCACCCTGGGGTATGTTATGCAGCCTCTTTTATAATAGAAAATTGTGAAGGGAGTATTACCAGAATTCTGGAAAGCCATGAAGCAGCAGCATGAGTGGTTTTCCTCTTTCTCCAGCAGCCACATAGTGGAATCGTAACCCTGAATCCTAAAACCAGAGAAAAAGAAGTGTGTTTTTATTGCTGCATAGAACTGCTATTTTGGGATTTAAGAATGGTGATGATTTCAGACCATATTCTAAGAAACAATATATTGCACCTGAAAAACATATCAAATGATCAGTTTTGAAGCTGAAGCCTTCTGTACTTCTGAGATGAGGTATCTGCTACACCCTGGCAATGCTGAGTATCCCACACCCCGGACATCACAGCTTCTTCCAGGAACGAGCGTCTCCAATACCTGCCAGGCTGTGTGACTGTGCCAGTCCAGCCCTGAGCACACTAACACTTCTGACAGAGCACTGCCTGGCACAGCCACTGGGAAATGCAGGTTATTGTCAAAGCAAGCACATTGCTTGCACACAGACACCAGTCATGTGCTTTGCAGAAAGACTTTAAAATGCAGTATACTTCAAATGCACTTTAAATCTTTCAGTTAGCTTGTAAGATTATGCAACTATTTAAAACCATCACATTGCATTCTGGCATGATAAAGGACCACATGGATTCTTAAGAACCAAAAACAATCAAAATTAAGTAACTAGGAAGCAAGTAGTTTTTGCTAGTTTTTGCTGTTCAAGGTTTCAGACTCACTTCAGAAAATTAAGCCTTAATGTTATAATCTTTCTGTCTTGTCAATAGTCACTGTTTCTGATACATCTTTTAAAACAGTGTGTCTTATGAGAATTACAAGGAGTCAATTGTAGCTTATTGACAATTACTTATTGTAGAAGCTGAACACTGAAATGCTATTGAAGGGAATGGATATACACAAGCTTACACTGACTCAGGGTCAAATGCAGTAGGATCTAATAAACTGTGATTATGACCTAGAGGTTTTACTGAGTTCTAACACAGAAGTGGATACAGAAATTGGGAGTTAGCTCACAAAATACTGTTTAGAAGTCATGTGAAAGAAACTGCAGGAAGAAGGGTTGTACAGCTCCTGAACAAATGTCAAAGCCTGCACAGTCTCTGCTATTTCAAAAAAGAAAGAAAAACCCCATACCTTTGCTGCACATCAAGAGCTAACATCAGGGCGAGGATGACATATGCATACACAAAAGGTTTTCTTGCCAAAGATGCTTCAAATGCTCTGAGATATCTTGGCACTCGTAAGTCACTAATTAGCTGCGAAGCTATTAACTTATATTCTGATTCTTGAAAGGGCTCTGAAGAGGGAACTATTTGGATTTTTTATATTTGCTCTGGATATAATGGGAACTTCTGCTCAGTTTTGCCCCCAATTACACTGATATTTCACCTCTGGGATGCCAATGAACTTGAAGACCCTAGATGTAAAAGTAAATTCCTAGTAAATTTTGGGGCCATTGCATCATTTGTATCATTCTCCAGATCACTCTGCCATTGATCCTTTTATAGTTAAAAATGTAGAAGTTTCTTGGTCTCCTTCCACAATTTCTCTTCTCATTTTGTGAGTAGTGGGTGAGCCTTCCTCCATGCTGCTTCTTTCAGCCAGTGTCCTCTTGGGATTTACCCTCGATGTTTTTATTTTAACCTATTTATTGCTTTTAAGGACCTCCCCTTTACTCATGAAAATTCAATCACCACTTGTACAGCAGCAGTTTAAATGTCACATGGCCCAATCTAAGCCCATCCTTGACTTTTTCAGTTGCTGCTATAGGTTGCCTTTTTTCCACCCCCCAGAACAGACATAGGATGTTGCCATCTTTCCTAACACTGACTGTTTGTTTCATTGAAGTATGAATGGATCTGTAGGATATATGCATTTGGAAAGTAATCCATTAGCCTGCTGTTATCCAACAGCAAGTTTCTTATTTCCTGAAATGAGTGATCGACTGCCATATTGACAGCAGTTCGATTTGCCCCCAAATGCTCTTCTATTACTGTCATACCCCTCTCACTTCCACAGCAGCCTGTTCATTTACTGCTTCGTGCTATAGGAAAAAAAGAACATGTCATATGAGTGAAAAAGCCCACACATACCTCCTAATGATGTTAGCAAAAGAAAACAAGCAGATCATGACAAACTGAGACTCAATAATTTATATTGGTACTGCCTGGCATGAAACCATCTGCACAGAACCCTGGGAACAGAGATCCTTGTGCTTATTTCTTTAAAAATAGCACTTGACAAAACTTGCTGTGCATTCTTTGCTCACCTATAACTGCAAAAGAAACCAAGCTAATGCAACTTCATTTGGAGCATTTGGTCAAGGAGCAAATGACAGGTAGAGACCTGAGACAAAGACAGAAATTGACTGGTGGCTTAAACTGTACAACCTGAGGGACCGCACTTGGCTTCTTACTCTACGTTTTGCCTGTAACGCTCATATACGAAAAGAGCTCCCGGGTGCAACTGGGCAAACCGTAAACACCAGAGAGAGCGCAGGTAGTGCAGGGAGCCGTGGATTGCGAGAGATCCGGGGCCCACGAACCCCTCACCCGCCCACCCAGGGCTCCGCACCCCCGGCCGGCCGGGCACCGCGTCCTCCCGGCCTGAGGCCCCGCAGCCGGCCCGGGCACGGCCCCGCTCCCCGGGGCAGTGCAGGCTGGCGCTGGATGCGCGCAGCTGTGCGAGCACGCACGGCAGGGCACGCGGGCTGTCCGCGCACCCACGCACAGCAGGGCAGGTAGACAGGCAGGGGTGCCATGCATAGCGCATCCCATGCACAGCAGGGCAGACAGGGGTGCCATGCA
>VZTX01025429.1:159353-214141 GCA_013400915.1 Pardalotus punctatus
GTGGGTCCCTGCGCGCCCAGCGGGGCCCGCTCCCCCCGCCCGCGCCCTCACCTTGATGCGGACGTAGCAGTGGGTGCCCAGGGAGGGGTCGTTGAGGCAGGCGGGGGGGTTCTCCCGCACCACCCAGCGGAAGGTCTCACCCGGCCGTCGGCCGATGCTCCAGAGCAGCCGCAGCCCAGCGATGCAGGCGCACACCCCGCAGTAGCTGTACACCAGCGCCCAGAAGAGCAGCGCCCGGGCGGCCACCATCACCCGGCGGGCGGGCGGAGGGCACGTAGCGCCGGGTCTCGCCATCGGGCCCCGCCGCCGCCGCCGTCCCNGGCCAAAGAGGGCTCTGCTCCCCCGATATTTCGCGGTGAAAGAGGGAGAAACTGTCCCGGGGGCGGCGGGGCGCGGCTCTGGCACCTGCGGGCTCCAGCAGAGCCGCCAGACACATCGGAACGCTCTCGGAATGTCATTGGGAGCAGCGCGCCCGCGGCCAGCGGGCCAGCCCCGCTGCCGTGCCTGCCCCAGGCCCCGGCAGCGATCGCGCTGTACACTGCAAGCGTGCCCTTGAGCACCCTTACCTTGTTTCCGTGCCCGAGGTGGATAGCTATAAGCATGGGGCTATGTGCTTGCACCCCAATGTTTTTCAAGGCTACATTTTTTCACTGGTGCTTCGCTCTTACCCGTTTAAAGGTGATTTTGTAAACGTATTACAATTTTAATTATTATATGCTATTACTAATGAATATTTCTTAAAAAGATAGCAGTGTAATTGTCTAAGCTTAACTTATTCTGTATTGATACCTCAATGCCTGAGGGCTGATAGAAGCTGAATAAGCCGATGCCTGCCCATTAGTAAATCACTACAAGCATACACCATGGAGTCACCATCTCATACAAGGCCACAGATGCCAGGGTAAGAAGAAAGTCTCCCATCTATCTCCTATTAACCTACTGAGATGCAGGGTAGATGGTAATTTATAACTAGAGTTGATCACATAATCCAAAATTATAAGAAAAAGTGTGATATGAAGTGATTGATTTTACCAGTTATAAAAGTGCAGGTTATCAGAAAGTGCAGTTTATTAGCTCTAGGAGATAACAAAATGTGGCCATGGTATTTGCTGACTACAAGAAAAGTATAATTGAATTTGCATGTCAAATCCTAATTTAACTCACTGCATGGTCTGCTCACCTTTACTCCTAGATGCTTTGCTTCTCAGACTAGAGCATAGGGGCAGGTTCCAGACTTTTGGAGGCCTAGGTGCAGCTTCTTGCCATTTGGAGAGAGCAGGGTTGACAAATTTTACTCGAATTCAATGACAAACAAAATTTGTTCTTGGTCCAGATGAGTCTGTAGGATTAGAATTTAGCTTCCAAGAAATATTTTTGCTCTGTCCCAGCAGTGCAAGTAGAAGCTGGTACAAAGACACCATCCAATCTGTTAACTCTGAGATGATTCAATAAGCTAGTTTTAAAAAAATTGGATAAGCATGTATGCAGACAGAATATATATAATTTTTCACTATGCACAGAACACAGCTTGTAGACGACTTTTGTCTGTAACATACCAAATGCTTTCTCCTACTTGTTCTAAATTCAGACTTACAAATATAGGCACTGGTGTTGAATCCTAGGCCCATTGAAGGCAGTGACAGAATTAATGCTGGTTTCAACAAGTTCAAAATTTTTCTTTTTCAGAAAGTCAAATAAACTGAAGCAGCAGAAAGGAATGTTATAAAGAATGGCCTATTACTGCATTTTCATGAATTTAAAAGTTTTAACAAGTTACAAAACCCTAATCTGATTTTCTCTTACTAAAGATAACATCTTTAAGTAGCTGTAAAAAGCTGCCAAGCTTCCTGTATCAATAACACACATGAGATACCAGCAACCTACATCAGCTGACAATGCTGAATAACACTGTTCTTGATCCCTGCTTATTGTCTGACACAAGCCTTACAAACATAAGGTCAGGAGCTTTATCAGTCTACTGGGGAAAAAGGTTCAGGGCTGTTTAAGGCTCCTTCATTCTCTTGGCCAAGGAGAGAAGGAACATCAGAAGCAGATGATTCAGTTCAGACACCGACCTCTGCAGACTCCAGTAAGATTACATGAATCATGCCTACTGAGCCGGAGCTTTTCCTTCGTGCTCAGATTACTCACACCGCCAACCCTAGGATTAGCATACAGCTAATTTCTTATGCATCAGACTTCGTGCTAATGACCTTTCTTGTAGGGAAGAAGCCTTTGCAACTTCTCAATATCAGACTAAGCAGCAGCAGAATTTTCCCTGCAGAGCACCTCAGTAAACCAGCGACCCAGTTGGATAAATTAGGAAGTTTGGCAGGAGCAAAAAAACACGGCTGTTGTTTATATCCCAGTAGCCATCAAATTTCTTAATAAAGCAGCAATCAGAATGAATTACTAGAAAACATCCTCTAAAAAATTGGAAAATGCATTTGAAATCGGGGAGTTGACCACAAGCTTTCACTTGCCTGCAAAGAAAGGTTGATGAAAACCCAGTGACAGTTTAGGCACAGCAATCACAAAATGCCAGTAGTCATCTAGAATACAAGAAGGAATAAAGATGGAACCATGATGTGCCTTATTATATAAGGGTATTTGGCCAAGCTATGCAGTAGTTCTTGTACAAAGAAAGAAGCAGAGCCAATTTTTTCACAAGAATAGAACTAAGTCTGTTTTTATTTTATACAATGTTAACTATACCTCAATCATTTTATGTCAGACTTCTAAACTATACAAACCTTTTGGCTATGAAGTTTAACTGCGTCATCTTCAGGTATTGGGTATGGCTCCAGTATCAGAGCTGGGAAGAAGGTAGTGCTGGTGACCTAGCAGTTCTAAGGAGTGTTTGCACAATGAAGTTGCTGCACACCCTAATGCAGCATTTCTGGGCGCCTCTGCCTCTGCTACCTTAGCTGTCCTGTTTTCCAAGGAAGGTGTAGAGTTCCTCTATTATTGAGGAACACTTGCTTTGTACTCTAGCACCACACTGTCCACATATCTGTGGCAAACCTGTTTGTACGAGGCAAATACCTTCCATGCATTTTCAAGGATTTTACAGAAGAAAGCTTAGAATCTTCTGCATATGTCATATGAATAAGAAAAAATTGAAAGGCACAACAATTATTTTTGTCTTCCTTATATTTTGATTTTCTCATCTTCTGCTCTAAATTATTGTTCTAATGGGTGCAAGCCAAACCAACCCCAGGGCAGATGGTCTTACGTGCTTTGACAGTGTGCTTTGTCCTCCATAAAGTGCCATCTGCCTGCTCATCTTCTGTCAGCTCAACTAATCCTGTTTCTCAGAGACAAAAGAGGACAACTTTGCACATCACTGATTCTGCCTCTGCCTCCAGCCTAACCAACTCATAGTTGATAGTAAGAAACTTACCATGTACCATTTATTAGTGACAAAGGAACTTCTTAAAGCTAATAACTATCTTACCTTTCATTTGTATGTAGATACAATCTACTAGCATAGTGTCACAAGTATGCAAGTGACACATTAAAGCAGCTGTTTTCACGAATGAGTAAAGGTAACAGAATGGTGTAACAGAACTTAGTACACCTTTTAACTGTTAGCTAACTAACAATTTATTTAAGCAGCTTGTTGTTTGCAGGGGCATCTATACAAGTGGTATTCCTGCTTCTTTGAGTGTGGTCATGGCTTTGGGCACACACAGTCCTTAGAGGCTTGTTATGCACATTTGGAGGCCACCTTCCTTACCTCTGGATTCAGCCTTCTGTCTGGAGACAGGAACTGATTATCATCTCCAAGTGATTTGGAGGTTGCAAATAAAGGGTTTATGTGATTAGCATTAGCAGCACTGACATTATGACTTTAAGCCCTCATGACAGTATAGAGTCATAGAAGCTGGAATTAGTTTTTGAAGGAGCAAAAGCACCAGTTAATACCAGCAATGCCCATATAGCTGTATAGAATGGATGAAATGCTGAGAAGGAATTCTTGCCCTTCCTCTGTCAACCTCCAAAGGAAGAGATCTTGAGGTTGCATTAACCCAGAGAGAAAGTATATCCAAGTGACAGCAACATAGAGAGTCCTGGATGTGAACTGCAGTATTTTATTGCAAAACAAATAGCTATTAATAATGTATAAACTACAAATGAAGGCAGGTCACTTTTGATGTGAATATGAAATGACATTCTAACAGCACCACTTTACATTACAACCCATCTTTCATCCCAAATCCCTGTCCTAGCCAAGTCCTCAAATTTCCCAAACAGTGTACACTTTAGTGTGCCTCCAGGTCAGGGCAGCCCTAGACATTTCAAGGATTGATACCCCAAACTGAGTGTTTTTTAGACACACTCTTTGTGCTATTGAATGAAATAATACCATTCCAGCAATGGCAGAATTTGAAGATTGTCTCAAAGGGACCCTTCCACCCAATGTTTCTATAATCCACATTATGTTTTGGTATTAATTATATAAAACAATGTTTTATTAGTCCCATTCTTCATTTGCCATAGCTGTATAAAATCAACAAGAATGTATGTTTTTTACATTCTGGTTTCTACTTCAGACAATTAATCCAACATTAATAATACCTTGCATTAATCAGAAAATCTTTCAAACTGGAGCCAGTTGTTTTAGATAATTTCCTCCTGTGAAGAACCAGAACTATGTGGTAAACATGCTTGCACCCTTAGCCAAATGTTATGTTAGCATAAAATACATTAAACTCATCTGGGCCTTAAAAGGCCTGCAAGTACTTAAGATCTACTGCTGAAATTACAGAGTTTATGGAATCCTTTTTTATGATTACAAATGATGTTACATACCTCTCAGACAGTATCACTATTAGAGAGATCTTTTTGTCACAGCCCAGGTTCTGTGCAGGTGTGTCCTATTAAAGTGATCTTTTAAATACCATATATATGCAACAGATGAAACTGTAATCAAATTAACAACTACATTTTACTGTGTAGCAGACTAGATTACATATTATAAACAAGCAGTGAAAAAAAAAATCTTGTGACACTTCAGGTATTAATGAACAAGCTTTTAATAAAACATTTTAGAGAAGATCTTTATCTTGTCTTAACATTTAAGATCCTAACTAATACAAAACTGTGCTATTTGTAGTAGTTTGGAGTTAAGTTCTATATAAACTACTGCTTTCATTCAAGATACTCTTCGAAAGACGCCATAATATCTCTCTGCAGATTCACATCAATTATCCAAGCTGTCTGCAAGAAAGCAAATGAGTGTCTTTTTAGAGCAGTCAGACTCTAATGAATACTATGCAGGTCAAATATTTAATGATTTAAGAAAAAACTATAAGGCATCTTCTCAAAAAATGTATGTCTTCTCTGATATGACAAATTTGAGTGTGTATGTTGTTGAAGTCCTCAGAAAAGAACTGAAGGATAAAAGTTTCAGTTGAACTTATCTGAATCCAGCATGGTCTCACTGCAGTATTTACATTCCATTGTACAACAGTACGAATTTTAAAAAAATGTTTAATCTAAAAAGAGTAGCAATTAAAAAACATTAATTGCTTTAATCAATAAAACCAGTTAGTTTTTAAAAGGCTCAGGCTTGGTATTTCACATCAGAACAGTATGAGTAGCACTTTTGTTGACATGGAACACAAAGAGGATAGACAGCTTGCAAGAAATAAGGTTTGAAATTATTTAGAGGGCAGGGACTCCTCTTCCAAATTTTATTTTGCCACACAATTATTCTAAGCTTATGGGAGTAACAGGACCAAGCAGCTTTTAATATTATGTCACTTGAAGACATACTTTGAGTTTCCTATTGCATTTTCTGGACTAATTCTTCTGTTGTTTTCTAATCATTCAGATCCTTTGAAATAAGGGCTTGACCTAATATTTGTTTATTCTCTAGTAAAGTGGAAAAAAAAAAAAATCACATAGCAAGAGTCAGTCACTTACAGCTTCTTTCCTCCTGCGTTCTTGTTCCATTTTTCTAGCCAAGTTACGGTCTTGATTAAGAATATGTTGTTGAGCTTTGGGGAGTTTGCTCTCCTGTATTTCCATTTCAGGCTCATGGTCTGTCTCTGCCATGGCATCCAATCCTGTGCTTTCATGGCCCCTTTAAAGATGGGAGAAGAAATCAGTATAGGATAAAAGTTGTTTTTTTTTTTTTTTCATAACAACCTGATAGAATTCTGCAGATAATTTAAATCGCTGCCTAGCACTTAAACTGTGGTTCTCTTTCACATTGTTTCGTAGTAATTTCCCTTCAGAAGAGGTACACACAATTGTTGGGTTGCAGTCCCATTTCCAATTCATATGCATGTAGGATTTATAGAAATGCTACACGAAACTTACATACATTTGCTTTGAAATTCTTGATTTTCTGTTACTTTCTTGGCCCATCATGTTTTTATTCTACCTTCTTCCTCTTCAATTAGTTATTTGGGGTAGATTTCACTACTGAAACTTCTGAACCAGGAGTATACTCTTAAGTCTCTCACATGCTCTGATTATTAAAATAATACAATCCAAACAATTGACTTATTCTAATACAACCAGCAATGGGCAGGAGCAGGAGAGTTTAGCTCTGATTTATCTTTCATAGGGTCAAACAGACAAGGAAAAAAAAATAAAAAGAAAAAAAAAAATAAAAATCGAGACTACTGAAGTGGGAAATACTGAAAACAGAGTTTCCAAAAGGTGGAAAACAAAATCCAGGATATTACTGCAATGCAGTAAATTAGTAGGAAGTCACTTTTCCCACTCAGCATAACTATAGATCTCTGGGCTCTCCCTAAAACAGGGGCTGCAAACAATTAGGGAAGAATACTACAGCAGGGGCTTATTGAAGGTGCTTTTCTACAGCAATGCAAAGAATTCTGCTGTCTGAAGTGGTGCACACTGGAACCCCTGTATAGTGAAGCAAACTAACAGCAACAACAACAACAACAAATTCCTGGGAAGTTTCTCTGACTACTGAAATAATACCGATTTGAAGAGAAAACGCTGCTTTGTGCATTTTGGATGTACAGTTGTGCTTAGAGTGGTACAGCTACCCAGCTTTACCTGACGTGTGGCAATTACCTAATCCAAAACACTTGTTCCTGAATAACTAAGCCACCCAGTATCATACAAGCAAAACCCAGAACAATACTTAAACATACGTGGTTACAAACCTTTGGTTTTCTTGTGGAAGATTTTGCAGCTCCCTCTCAGCTTGCACCAGAGGCCTCTTTAACTCCTGCTCTTGCCCACTTCTCCTTAATACTGCATCCCTGAACTGTTTGAAGCTCTCAGCAGATGCTTTTATTGGAGCTGGAAGCTTCATCGTTTTACACAGGCTCACCCAGGAATCTATAGTCTTAAATTCTGCATCCTGAAGTTATTAGAAAAAGGAAAACACAGTAGAGGAAAAAATACTCTGCAAATACTGACATCCCTTACCTGCTTAGTTCTTACATTAGCACAGTGTTGTTTGACTGGGTCTATTTGGAAATATCTACAACAAAATATCCTTCCTTTGGCAGGATATTAGCATAAATACAGCAATCTGAGCAGACTTCAATATGCTTTCTCATCAACTTTGAGAGTCTGTCAATATACCAATAATCATTAGCATTTATAGCTATTCTTACTATTTAAGTCTACCTCTCCAGTTTTTATTTCAGAAAACATAAATTCACAAGGTTATTTTTGTTACTGGATCAGCAAAGGAAAGCACACTAATAACTTGGACATTACAACTAGATCAAGGAACACTAGTTCCTTGTTTAAATATTAAAACTAGATGAAACAAACCCTGTTTTAGTATAACAATATGGGCGTATCATATATATATACACACACACATTTTATATGCGTGTAGGTATATATATGTATCTTGTATACTTTACCTTCTGAAATGAAGAGTCCATAAATTTGTTTGGTTCTAGCACTAAAAATGAGATAAATCTGTACGGATTATAACAATGCCCAGGCCTATTGTACACTAAATATTCTAATCGTAAAAGAACAGATTTGTAGAGAAGATCCCAGGTCAGGGAGTTATTCAACCTAGTAAATAAACTCAGCCTCTTCTCAAATAGAGCTTGAGCAACACTCACCTTTCTTGGAAGAAGTTCAGACATTGGCTCTAGTATATTTTTATCATTACATTTATCATCGAGTATACAAGGACCTGATGGAAGAATAAAAAAAGACTTTTCTATTACATTGATTTTATAGACTATTTTTTTTTCAAGTTTAAATGATAAAACTTCAGTCATTCAAGGAATTGACTTAAAGGCTTACACTGTGGTTTATATTATTTGGTTTAGAATGACAGCAATTCTCCCAAACATTTCTTAAGCTTAAGTTGAACTGGACCACTTCTCTCCACTTTTGGGCAAGGTAAAGTAGAATTAGCTCAACCACAGATGAGAAATTGACTCCTGGTTAGTTCTAGGAGATGTTCCAGCAAATGCTCAAAAAGTTTGGTCAGAAAGCCACAACACAGCAGTTTGCCACTCACTCACTTCCTCCCCTCCCCACCCAGCCCTGTTTCCTTTTGATTCAAGCTTTAGTAGTTAAGAACACCTGATTGATCATGCAAACTCATTTCAACTGAAGCTCTCCACTCTATTTACTTTTTTTTTTTCTTAAAAAGCAAATAGGTGAGCCATCAAGGGCTAGTCCTCACATTGCCAGTACCCTACAGATGTACAAATACTGCATACTGTTACTTCTTTATTATTTGAGGAGAAAAAAAAACCACCCAAACAGTATTTTCAAACCATGGATAAACAACAAATTTTATCTCATTCAGCAACAATCCTCTACAGTAGTTTGAGATGTTTCAGTATTTAAGTAAATGCTTAATAAGAAACTTCAGGTAACATGTTGGCTTTTTTTTATTATGCAAAGGATAAGTTTGAATCCAGAATGCTGAAGTATCAAAGCCTCAGCCAGTTTGTCATAAAAGGGGTTTTCAAAAAGATGTGACAGCCTCAAAATTTTATAAGTGAAAAGCATTAGCTGAAGCCATGGAACAGTTCCAGCTGCTGCAAGTCTAAGCAAAGGGGGGCAGTAGATATATGGTGTGGTGCATTAAGACTCTAAACTGTAGAGAACATCAAGGAGAATTAAATCTCCATTTTTAGAATTGCTTTAATACAATGTAACTACTTAGCATTATCCTTGGTAAACAGGCTCTACCCTTTAATTTCATCAAGTTTTCAGAAGCTTCTTCCCTCCCTCTACCAGTGGTGTAGAGGGAAAAGAGTAAAGAAGGAACCAAAACAATCATGGCTGGAAATGCTAGACACACAGAGCATAGATGTTCAGTCAATTCTTTAGTTTGAAATATGTATGAAGTAAAGAATGCAGCTTTGGGAGGGCCAGTGTTCTTTGTAATAGCTGCAAGTTTATTCCATAGTGAAAATCTCTGTGACATTGATTTACTGTCAGATCCTTGTCACTAAGAGCCAAAGATAATAACTCAAAATACACACAAAGTGCCCTGGGAAAAGAGCTCCATGAAGCTTCATCAGAAGACATTTTAAAGGCCAGTGCAGTTCAACAGATTGAAGCATCAATTCACAGACTTCATGGAAGACAGGGTTACTTATCCCTAGTACTAAATTCAGAAAGTTAAATTCTGATATCAAAAAGTAATTTGCTTTGTATATTTTAACACAGAACAAAAACCAAACATCCATTTAATTTCACTTTTTTTTAAACCAGCAAAAAGAAAAAGCAAGATAAAACTGCACACCGACTATTATTCTGCAAACTGATTAATGGACAAGTGTTCAGCATTATATTTCTTTAAACCAGGTTTATATACGTTTTTAACTTTGTACTCCTGACAATGGTTACAATTTTTATTATGACATTACATACTTAGCTCTTGACTTATAGATATTGAATCAGCAGTTCTCACACTTGTCTTGTTTTCAAGTTTATTCGATTTGTCTAGATGTCTTGTTTGCTCAGCTTGTTTACTGCAGTCACCACTGTCAACCTGGAAAATGGTGTTGGATACCTAGAAGAAAAGCTAGACTTCAAAATACATTCATAATATTTGTGTTTGGCACATGAGGATTCTAATTATACAGCATCAGGATTAAAGGTTTACAAACTTAGTGCAGTAAATTCTTGCAAGCTCTAGGTTCTGTAAACACCAGGGAAGAAATCAATTTCTTTCATCTTATGGTAACTAAACCAAGTTGATATATCAAGACTCCAGATTTAGAATATGCACTACTCAGCAATCCCAAGTGATGGAGTGGGTAAGAACATGAGAAACAGATGCAAGACCTTTAACCCTTAACATTGTCCAGCAGAATAAAGTTGTCTTAAAGCCAGTTGCTGCACTCTAGCTTGTGGATCAGGGCAACGGGTAGCTGTGATCTTCAGGTCAATGGTATTTTCTGTCTGTGCAAGATTACTCTGTGTAGTAATCCCTTGAACTGAGGACAGTGCTGCACAAACCTGAGTCATGATTTGCAGTACCTTCTGCCCTAGACAGTGGACACCAGTAGGAAAGGATGAGCTGCTTTTCATCCTTACTTGCAGGACACATTCTTGTGCTCATAGAGTCAAGGGGTAGTTTCTATCCATTGCCAAAAAGAAACCTATTACAGCCTGATTAAAGTAACTAAATTTTCAACCACATTCAGAAAGATTATTAAACATCACAGGATGAAAGTGATCATGCTGCAGTAACATCAGTAACTTCCTCTGTTCCACTGAGGCTCTTCGAACCAGGATACTCTCCAAGAACATTAATACAGAAATCAACAGTGGCTAAATATTTTACAACCTCATCCAGGCCCTGAAAGCCCCAGCTTCCATAGCTTTAAGAAAAGGTAGGAAAAGCCTTCCAGTATACTTTTCTAGTATAGTCCCTAGAGCATCAGTATTGCTGAGTTTATGAAATTGATATTTCCAGAAAACCAAAACACATAATCTGCCTCTTTTGTATAGCTGTTGGTTTACAGAGTGGACTTTTAATCTGTAAGTGTGCAGGGGTTCCTCAAGTTCAAGCTCTAGCCCTGAAAATAAATTAAATAAGCTTTATAGTACACTCTAAATTTGATCAGCCAAACTTTCCTTTTGTGTTGCAGCCAATAGGCAATGAAGTAATGCCCTGTTAAAAGATAAGAATCACTTTGTTATTGGGATTTTTGAAAACTTTTGTTGTAAACCTTAAATGGCCTTCATCACATCAAATTCAAGCCTCAAGTATTATATTACCTCTTCTTTAAAGGGTAAGAACATGCTTTAAAAATACTGTTTGAAATTAATTCATTGGAGAGAAGCACGTATTCACCTCTGGAAGAGCATTTCTGGAGTGGGTGACAGAAGACTGATTTGTCTTTGGAGTACTCTGAGGAGTTTGCTGGTCTGGAGCATCGTGCAGAGCAGGTACAGCTGCGATTATACCTGAGAAAGAAGTAGGGTATGAATTTTCCCCTATCATGCAAAATGAAGTTCTACATCTCAAAATTAGGTCACTGTTTAGATCTGTGGAGTAACTCAGTATAAAGATATGTATTCTAGCCACATGATCTAAGAGTTATTTTTAATTAGTTTTAAATTGATTTCTCAGTTAATCAGCCAGCAGTTCATGCTGTCTTCTACCAAAATTGCAGAAATCTGACATTATTAGACTTTATGAAATGAGGGAGGGAAAAGAATAGCCCCTTGGATCAAGTTCCTAAGCAACTTCATGTATTTGATGTGTCTAGACAACAATCAGTTCAGAGGATCTATGGCACCAAGCCTTACATTCAGCTAATAGGCATTTCAGACATGAACTTGTGTAATGAGGATGGATTTAAGCATCTAGCTCCTGCCTTAAGGTGTTCAGCACTTCCTGTAATTCCAAGTTCATTAAAATATCCTTATCCATCTCATTGGAAGGAAGCATGAACACCTCCTGTTTTTAATACTACTCTGCCCCAACACAAGTGCCCCAGGAATCAGACATCCCTAGCCAATCCTCAGTGCTGCCATGCTTTAATTTACATAATGCTCTTTGTAATCCATACCCTGCAAGAATTTTTTCAGTTATCCACTTGATAACCACCAAAACTCCAAGATAAACTTGTTGGACAATACAAGCATCCTGCCACCCCTTCTTTCCTCAGTAGTCAAATATAGCCATAAAGGTATTACCTGAGAGAGTAAGAGCATTTTGTTCTGATGGATTAAGTGATCTAGACTGAAGCCTTTGCAGTACATTGGGAGGTTGCTGCTGCAGTTCAGATGATCCATGATTTTGCAAGCTACTAGTAAGAGAGGAGGGCTGTGCTTGCAGAACAGCATTGCAGGGTGTCCTCTGTAAACAAAGCAGTATTCTCTATAAAGAGGTTGCAGTAGTTAATACAGACAAATTTTTTTTAATAGCTATCTGATCCTCTTTTCCCATCACTACCCATTTCCACTGTTTATTGGATACAGTACTCCTTGTATTGCAATACTAATCCATCATTTTTTAAAGAGTTTAGATGACAAAAAGCCATGAGGTAAAGTGCACTCACTGTTTCAGTCTGACAGGTACAGAAAACCACCGAGAACAAAATGTAATGTTAGGATTTCAAGTATGATGTTTGTTGTTACTCAGAAGGTCAGTAAGGGGCTATTACAACTGACCAAGCTAAAGCTCATTTCCTGGATCCTGTTTTCTCAAGTTTATCACTGTCATTCTGTCACTGCAGAGGCTGCAGTTCTTAAGCAAAAAAGGGTGTTGCATAATTCCTTCTCTGAGTCTTTGCTTATGAAGATGGAGAAGGAGCAGCTGAATAATAAATTTGCAGCCTAGTTTCCTGTACTTTTAGGAAAAGCAAGTCTATTGCAAGAAGAATGAAGGTTTTGCTGTGATTTTGCTTTGAGAGTCAAGGGCTCTGGTAGCTTCAAGGGAAATCGTTAAAGGCAGCTAACCTTGACAAGAAATAACACCCACTGTATAATACAGGAACAGAGCAATTCAATCTAAGAGGCATTAAGAATTATTTCTAGATAAAACTGCTGTTGGCTCTAATAATACCACAGCAATAAGTGATATTAAAGTATCCTGAAAATAAGTGGTATATTGTACAATTCATTTATTTTCAGATGTAGAAGTGAGGTTAATTATAGATTAAAAAAACATTTCAATGGGGCTTGCTGTTTGTTAGGTCAGTTCTATACTTGGAGATCAATTTGGAGAATGTTGTCCTTTTTTGGGGGTGTGTGGGGTGCGTGGAGCATTTTGCTCTTCTTCATCAAAGACATGATCTCTGCAACGATTATCAAAGGTAAATGCCTCACAAGTTCTCCCAGTACATCTGTTCCTATACAGATGCATAAGCTACTTTTAATAAATAGCTCATGTGACATCTTCATACCAATCAGTCCTACAGAATAAATAGCATTCAAGCCAGACTCATTATTTCCTGATAAAGTTGCATCATTTCTAGTACCATTGTATGTAAAAAAACCAACTTTGTTAAATAAACTTATTTTTCTAATAACATCGGGGGGTTTTTTGTGGCAAAAATACTATATCCATTCCAGCCAGCTTTACCTTAGACTTTTCCATAGAAGATGGACAGTTCTGCCCAGCTCCAGTCCATTTTGAACAGGTTTCGATAACTGTAAATACCGTGAGGTGGGCAGAAAGAAGGGGATGGAAAAAAACAAATCAGTCATTCACATATGTTTCATTATTCACACATACAAGGTGTGAGTTGCAGTTGTACCTAGAGTCAAACCACACAGTGAAAGGAACATTCTTATCTTGAATACTTGGACTTGAGCTTGATGTATTCAGAGAACTTCTCCCAGATATAAAAAGAGACCACAAAGACTCCTGTAGGATCAAGGTCTTAATTGCCATTGATTTACTGTTTGCTCCCCACACTGAAGAGGGTTAAGCATTTGTCTCACCTTATACCTCATATGGAGATCTACACTGTAGACCTCCAGTTTGGCAGATCTGTTCTGTCCTAGAAAACTAAAGAGAATTGTGTACAGAGAAACATCATTCAGTGTTCTGATGCTGTAGCACTGTAATATTCTTTAAACAAGCTTGAAACAGCTTAAGCACCAGGGTGGATTTTGGCTCTACAGTTAATGCTGTAGGCACTTTTGTTGCTCAGCTCACCCTACATGCTGCAGACCAGAAGATAAAAATAAAGTGAATCACACTTTCAAAAAGGAATCAAAGCTACAGGAGTAAGCTATAGCCCAATAGTCAAGAGTCCACATTAGATACACAGACCTTTTGCTAGCTTATTTTGGTCCCTAAAGATTTTCATGGGTAAGTTGAATGGGTGTAGTGGGGTTTGGTTGTTTTATTCTTGGCTTTTATTTTGTTTTACCTTGAATCTTAGTGTTCAGGCATTAATTTCATAGCACTGGAATTGAGCCTTCAAAATGGAGCAAACCAAACCAAAGATAACTAAAATCCTTGGGAAGCATGTGGAGCAGTAGATGCTAACAGAGAAGGTATTTTGCCTAAACGAACAGAAGTGAGCTTTCTCACCTGATTCAGAGTCACTGCTATCTGAGGAGCTAGAATCGCTGCTAGTGCTGCTGCCAGAATCTGAGGAGCTGCTGCTGTCACTCAGTCTGCTTGGCCCAGTACTTGACTCAGCGCTGTTTCCAACTGCAGGAGAAAAAGAAAGAATTCAGAGCAACCTGCAACAGAGCAGTCTTCATATTCAAGACTAGGATCAACCTTGTTAGGCCTATTCTCCCATGTAACAGTTCATCTTATTTCACTTCCTTGTCCACTGTCCATTTTGCAGTGGACTTGGAAACAAAGGTGTCCCTCTAGAAAGGAGAGGAGTGGGATTTACTGGCAGCAAGCTTGATGAGTGAATGAAATATCCAAGGGGAAGTGGTAGTCACACAATTAACAATTCTGAAGTAGATTAAAACTATACTGTCTTAAGACACAATTCAAGCAATTTTCCCCCATAAACTTTCCTGCTGTTAAGGGCCTGTTTCTCTGTTTGTTGCTGCTGCCAAACTTGCATGCAGAGATATTTATCCACAGCCAGCTCTTTCCCTAGCCATGTGTGCTCCCAAATTGCCATCTTTTGCCACCTCCCCACCATCTGACTATTTTGCATCTGCAGGGTTGATTTAACTCATCTTATAATGATTTTGCAGTCAAACATTTTCCAAAGTTTTTGCTCTGATGGAAGCTTTGAAAATAAGTTACATGGATACCTGTTTCCCTGTACACAAACCTGTCAAGTGCCAGATTTAGCTCTTTTAAACAAGCCAGATACCAGTTGTAAAGATTTCCTAGCCACCTTCTTCCCTCTCCTCACAACATATACTTCATAATTGATTTCAGCTACTTTAAGCTTTTCTTTGTCAGATATTTTCAATATATTATGTATACCAGACAGGAAGACTTGACTGAGCTAATGCTGGATACAGATATCCCTGTGTCTTCCAGACCTGCTTCTGTCATTTCAGCTAACTGGTTTTACATAGGAGCTAAATAGATATCCAGTGGAGAGCAATAATAGCACTCACTATTTTAATGAGGAACAGCTTGACCTATAATAGTAGCATTAGCTGCATTGATCCATTCTCAGCCCCTGATGGGAACCATCAGTAAGTGTACAGCTCAAGTATACACTGAATTTCTGGCTTTGATCTTGAAATGCATTATTGCCTGAAAAACTGAATTGATTCTCCTAGGACAATTCCTTAAGTGTAAGATAACACAGCACACCTCTCACTGGTACACAAGTTTTGTGAGCATGACAACATTAATGACACTGCCATGTAAGAAGGGTGACTAGAATCAGTTATTCTGGCATCTCTAAACCACAGAAAGTGAATTGCAAACAAATAGACTGTGACCCTCCACACTCCCCACCATGTTTTCATATATTAGCATGAGGGAGTTGTTCAGTGTCCCTTAATTTCTGAAGCTGTTACCATCTTTACCTGTAATAATGTATTAGGTGCAGGAATAAGGAAAGTACTTTAGACAGGACAAATAACTGACCAAATTTACTGCTGTGACTCCAGCTCACTCAACATAGAAAGAATCTTAAGAGTGGCAGTGGGAAGCTTAAGACCCCAACTATTCTGAGGAGGAAGTCCCCAGCTGCCTAACAGAACTGAAGCCCAAGGGAAGCCCGCTTTAAACTATTTCCATTACAAATGAGTAAAAGTAAGAGCCACATTACTCTTGAAGCTCTCCTTCTTTGGGTTTAATTGACCATTGACCTCCAGTAGTCTCTTCTCTAGCTCTTGTTTCCTCTCAGAATTCAGTTCTTCTTTTGACTTTGTTGGTTTTTTAGCTGCATGCGAAACAGAAGTTAATATGAAAGCAAACCAGAAGGGAAATCTAGTGGGCTTTTAAAAACATCATTTATGCTACATACCCTGCTTTCTATGTTTCTTCCTCAAACAGGTTGCTACATATTTCTCTAGTTCTCTCAGTGTTGAAGCATTTAAAGTTTCAAAGTCTATTTCTATCACATCAGGGTTAGAGTTCCTCAGTGCAGGTTCTCTTGACTGTATTATATGGACTACTTTCCCAAGCTTATTTTCAGGGAGTTTATTTATGTCCAAACTCAACTGTCGTTTTTCATCATAATTCATAGGTTTGGCACCATCTTCATCTTCTGACTTACGTGCCAACAAGACCTGCTGCATGGTTTTCTTTGACTGACTGCAGGAAAAAAGTATACTGCAGTAACAGCAGTTTAAAATAATTTGACACCCACACAAGTTCCCCACACTTACATGTTTAAAGACAGCTTTTTCTTAGATTTCTTCACATATTTCAGATTTTTCTTCTTTTGAATCAAGCTTTTTATTTCAGCTTTTTCCTTGTTCTTTTTTTTCTTGCTTTTAGCTTTCCCTTTCTTCTTTTCCCATCTAGATAAGCATGCTTTGGTCAAACCCCACAACTGCCGGTGAAGAACTTTAAGCTATCAAAAACAAAACACCCCAAAATGCTGATAATCTTGGGCAATGTAGGAGGAACAATGAACTGGTCCTAAATATCACAGGACATTTGTGGCAGCTGAGTGGATATTAATAGGATGTTTGCTATCTGTTTGAGATTTTCCAAACATTTAACTGTATTGTAGCTTAGTCACATATTATGCATCTAGAAGATGTAGGACTGTTTATTATCACAGTAGGGGTTTCCAACAGCCTCTCTTTAATTTTAAGCATTTGGGATATGCATAAGTGCCTTATTAGGTTGTATTTCTATGGCATTGCTGAATTAGGCAAGTGGGACTGGGCTCATGCATCTTATTTTACAATATAAAATGGCTGGTAGGGGCATACTAAGAATTTAGGAGAAGAGCTTAACACAACATTGTTTAAACCTCAAGAAGTAGAAGATGGTCAGGTGCTGAGATTAGATTGCAATACCTCACTACTGCAAAGGCTGGCTTGAACACTTGCGTTTGTCCCGCCTACATTCATACATTGGTGGTGCTAATCTGACAGGGACTGAAAACTGTCCCTCATTTGATTAGGAGAACAATTGCTAATTTTCCCCTAAGTTTATAAATACAGCAGCAACACGTTAAAAGGTTATGTTCAAGCAGAAGCAAGGCCCATCCCACTCTTAATATGAAGCATGGCTTTGCTTCACTGGTTAGCATGAGATTCCTTCTCTCTCATACTGAGCTTTCTAAAGCAGAATTTAATAAGTTGCTTTTGTGTGGCTCAAAAGAGACTGAGGGTAAGAACAATGCTTTTCAACCATAGGAAAGAAATGACCCTGTTGGAAGAACATACCACTAAGCTACATGTGGAGTATCTGGAGACAAGAGGACAGTTTTATTTTTTAAGAAGTTTGAGAGTCCTCTGAAGAAGTGGTAGGCAAGAGTAGTAGAACAATTGTCCACTAAAACCACTTTGTATTTATTGAGGCACTATTTGCTTAACATTTGGCAGTGCTTCCAAATGAGAATATAGTTCTGTATTAGAAATACAATGGACTAGAATAGTTTAAAAACTGATTTTTGTTGCTAAGCCTTGGAATAGACCATTGAAAGACCTCTCTGACAATGCCACTTAAGTCACACACATTAAGTACTAATTCTTACTTGCTCCTGAAGCTTTTCAAGATGCACTTTTCTCTCCTCTTCAGAGTCTTCAGATGATTTTTCTTCTGAAGAGTTATCATTGCTACTTTCACTGGAATAAGCTTCTGTCATTTCTCTCACAGGCTGTAGCAGATGATCACTTGTAACAGGTTCATCAGGAATTTCAGCAAAGTGCATTTCAAAAACATCCTGAAGAGTTAGGTTTGGGAACAGCATATTTTTCAGATTTCTAAAAGCATTATGAAACTACTACTTGTAGAACTACACAGCAACACAACAGTTCAGTAGCATTAGTAGATTCTACATTAGGGCATGAGATGATCTATTATTTTTTGAGTCTAACACTTAAAAAGTAACTCACCTGAAGTTTTCTTGCCATAGCAACTATTTCATGGTCTGGAGAATTATGTTTGTAGCAGCTCATGAACATTAATCTAACATCTGTAGCAAATTCTTGTATATCACTGTATTCAAAGTTATCCATTTTCTTCTAGAGGAAAAGCAAATTATGGCACATTTAGTAGAGAGCATCACCATGTACTATCAGAAAAGAGGAACAAGAATTTTAACATATATTCAGGTTCAGCTTGTATCAAGACAGTAAATATTATAAAAAACATAGAAATACCTGCTTCTCATTTCAACATTGTCTCTTTAACAAAGTAAGAGGTTTTTTTTCCTTTTAAATAGATTTCATTCTAATTGCTCAAAGGACTTTGTAGTACTAGTTTCAGCAGTTGACCAAGATGACAGTGTTTGGGTGGTTTTATTTGGTTCTGAACTCAGCACATGTTTTTGATTCTAAGCATGGTATTTACACAAAGCTTATTCCATAATAGCTGGAGTAAAACTAATGGACTAGAAATTGGGAAATAGCCTTTATATTGTGCAAGTAAGTTTCCAAGATAATTCAGTAAACTATTAAAATTGAACATTCCCAAAAAAAGTGGAGCTTAACTGGGCTAAATACCTTTAACCCCATACAAATACGCTCAGCGTTCACAAAGCACTGTCCATGTATCTCCACCTAGAATGGTTGCTTTCCACTAAGAAGGTCAATTGTGTTGTGTTAACATCCAGTGTAGAAGTTCTAGGGCACTTAACCAAGAATATTGAGATTGAGGGAAAAGCAGAAGTTGACAGAATTGCATGTTGTTTTATAGGGCACTTACAACAGCACTGTGTGTACAGACAGATATTTAACATGCAGCCAGCTTGGAAGGGCTTCATGGAGATCATAATTCCCTCACTACTTGTATTAGCTTGTTTAGCAGTTAAGTAGATTAGCCACTATGTGTATAGTCACAATGAGACTTAAATGTTCTTCAGTGACCTTGGCTAAGTTTGAGAGACAGAAATGTATCTGGTTTCTAGGCCTGTTATGCCTGTCAAAGAAGCAGCTTTCATGCCACCTTTTCAGCTAACACATTTAAAACCTTGTAATTACACAAATAGTCTAATATCCCCAGAAACATACTTACTTTAATGGTTCCTAGGTCTATGGGACATTTGGCAACGGCTTGGTTCTCACCAGTGGAGAAAGATGCTGCATCTAAGAAAGGCCAGGCATATGCTGCATGTTTCTGTGAAAACATTTCTTTAAGAATTGCATTACAATGTTTTAGTTCTGACAACCGAATCTTTTTACTAATTCCAGGTGGTTCTTGAGGATCTGAAAAGGATCTCTTCAGGAGCTTATTTGTTACCATACATTCATTTCCACCTCCACGTGCTTTAATGGCTTTTCTTTCATTAAAGATTACAGAAGATTCACCACTTGCTGTGACTACTGAAGTCATAGGAGTTGTAGTGTCAGCCTTCCTTTTCACACCTTTTTTTGCCTAAGAAAAGAAAAAAAATATACAGGTGTCCAGAACAGTAAGAGAATGGTCAGTTTTAGATTATTCTTTTGTGTGTACATAGCCAAAAAAGTGTCCGAACTTTTATAGTTATTTGAAGTCAGAGCAGAATGCAGCAATTACACAAGCTTAGACTAAAAACGTACAAGGTATTACAAGATCAGCACACCAAGCTCAATCTTAGATGTAAGGGAAAGAAGACGTACTGCAGGTCAGGCTGTGGTCAGTTTAGCCATTTGTGAAGATTCCAGGAAGCTGGCATCTTATGAAACCTGCAATTTGACAGCTACAGGAAGGAAAAGAACAACTGCAATTCATTTCAGATCTGGCTGAGGGCCTTATGTACAAGGTTTATCTCTGCTTTTCTTTAACTTGGGTAATATTTGGATTGGAAGCCATATAATGTGTGCTTTGTCATCAGTGTTCAGACTGCATGAGTAAAGTGTAAATATACACTATAGGAGAGCCTGGCAGAAGTGCCTATTCCTCAGTTTTGGTTTTGCTCTTCCAATAAGTCAATACAGGAGTGCTTTTCAGATGTTCACATACAATACAGATTGAAATAAACAAGAATTTGCTTTTGTGAGCTACAAACACCTTTGAGGCTAGTTACACAGTGTTTAAGCAAACATGCTAATTTTTGGAGAATCAAGCGTTTCATTTACATAAAAAACCATGAGAAGTTATTAAACAGAACTTAGAAAGTGCCTTATTTTTGTACTAAGCCCATTGTCCTCAAGGTGAAGCCTGCAGAAGTGTATATAATAATACACTTCAAGAATGGTCATCTTGAAGTTAATTTTGTTTCTTTGAGAACAACATTTTAAAACCACATTTATAAGAAAAGATGTGCCAAGCAGTCATCCCAATTTCTGTTTAGTTTCTAGAATTAGTACTGGCCCAGTTATTTAACAGAGACCTAGAAGATTTAATAGAGATCTCTTACTATCTTGTATTACAACAGAAGTTTCAAAAAGATACAGCAATAAGCACAGCTCCTATGGTGTTGCTGTCAGTGCCTGAAGGAGCAATGTCAATATATTTCTTTCTAAAAGTTATTTGAGGAAACTTACTTTTGTTATAGAGACTGCAGTTGGCATTAAACCAGTCAGCTGAGCTGCAGACAAGTGAGCCAGTGTAACCTGCTGTCGCTCTTGAGTCATCACTGGACGCTGCTCAGTGTTTTCATCTTGTTTCTCATTTGTGCTTTGTTCATTTGAAGTCCCAGGGTTGGGCTGCAGTGTTTCTGGTTGTTTTAGTACAGGAAATTTTAAAAGTTAAGTCTTAAATGTTGCAGTTAATTTCCTTCATGGTCTAATTGACCAGTTGTCAACATAACCACTCTTCTATACACAAATGGCATAAACAAATGCCGACAAGAATGTTTGCTACTTACAGCAACATTGGTATCCTCCTCTACTCAGCACCATTAGTACTTCAGCTAGAATATCGTGCCAAGTTACACATTATTTGGCTTCAAGAAAGTGTGGATTAACTTCAGACAAAAGATTAAAGAGCCATCATACTATACCCTGTACATTATAAAAACACTCTTGCCAAGGAAAGAATCAAGTTGTTTTCTACAAACACATAAAGACCAAGCAGCAAAGGGTGCAAACTGCATCATGAAGGGTCATGTTTACTAAGCATAGTTAATACCTGCATATATTGCTTGGCAATATTACAGGTCTCTACCGCTGAGATCTGAGAACGGTTTAGAGCAATGTTTTTCTGTATTTGGTTGGGCTGTTTAGATTTTTCATGTCTTTTTCAGCTGTTACTCTATTTAGTTCCCACAGATGTTCACACCTGTTAGTTTATATAGCACAATGCTGAGCAGCATGACAGTCTCTGAATTGGAAGTCGGTTCCCTTTTTAGAAAAGAATAAAATAAATCTTTAAATTAAAAAAAAACAAAAAACCAGACAATAAACCCAAAAAACACACCAAAAAAACCCCATCTTCTAAAGCCTTACAGCTACATTGCTATTTTCCTGATTGTTCTGGAAAAAGTAGAGAACACCCAAACTGTTCCAGGGTTGTGTTGTGACAGAGAGGATTCCCTGTTTCCAGGTTTGCTTGTGTAATATATTACAAATCCAGCATATAATACAGGCCTTACCTTCTGTCTTCTTTCCTGTTCTCTTTCCTTTGAGACTCACTAGTCTTTCTTCTGGTGGCATATGGGCTATTTTCTGCATAAACACTTTTTCTAGTTCTTCAGCCATAAACACAACGTCATCACCTGGCTGCAAAACATGGTCAGTAACATTCAGTAAAGGAGAGGCTGCAGTAATGGGAACTATCTCATAACAACCAGACTAAAGAATCCCATTCCAACAAATTGAAAGATGCCACCAGTACCAGAAGTGTCCGAAAATCAGTGCCATCTCTGCCCCTGCAACTCGCTTTAAAGCAAATTACTTTACCATTGAAGTACTCTTTCTTCCCATCCCATTGAAAAATCCTGCTTTACATCTGCATACTTGTACAGCAAAAGCCAAAGGGGACAGATCTGCAACTCCCTTATTTACTCATGTGTTCTGAAGGAGCTGTTAAAGCTCAAAGATATGAAGACATAGCCAACAAATATCGAAGCACAGGGAGATGCTCACACTTCATTAGGTTAGACTTGAAGGAACAGAGCATGGCTCAGGGTTGCTAGCCTTAAACTTGTACAGCAGTTACATAGTGCTTGCTCATGAGCTCTGCAGCTGAACCCCAGAGATGCAGTGTCCTTGTGCAGAAAAGACTATGCACTCAGTTGTTGGAGCAAGCTAGACTTCATTTATGTGTCCTCAGTCAATCCTAGCAGAAAAACCTCCCCACATTTCAGAGAAAATGTTTTCATGTAAAAAAAAACCAAACCCATGAAAATGTTGGCTAACTTACTGTGTGTTCTAATAACCATGTGCTTGTTTTAGACTTGTTTGCATCATTGAATAGAACCAGTTACTGGTAAGAGTTGGTGTTTCACATACCTTGTTATACATGTAACAGTTCCAGAACATAGTTTTAAAGTCTGCAATGCATTCTGCAGCTTTTGTGTAGTAATTGTGTTCCAGACGCTTTTTTATGGTGCCCAAGTCCATAGGTTTCTTTATGATAGTGTAATAATCCTGTGGTATTGAAAGAATAAGTCACTAAACAGATCTCGTAATATTATGACACAAAGATTTTTACACATTTAGTTATGAAAGTTAAATTTCAAGAGAAGAATTTCATTATGCTAGAAGCAATATTTTATTTAAAGGAAAACCTTCCCTTATAGTCACAAGTACCAAAAAAGTAAGCATTCAGGAACTCTTCACCTTATATTTCCTCCTTGATCTTCCATGTAACATATAACATTTAAAGCCCCAAAGAATATTTATTTCAATAGGCTCCAGAGCTGTACTGGTAGTAGTACTTATGACAAGTATATGCACTTCTCATTTGTTATCTCAAAGCCATTTACACAAAGTAGCACTCCAGTTTGCAGAACAGAGGAAAAAGAAGCCAAAGGCAAACTTCAATAGAACAAAGTCTCAGTCATTAACAAAAAGAAGCTGTAATTTTTTCACAATTACTGTCCAAATACTTTATCCCTGGCTATATTGGCTCTCCTCTTAGGGTTGATCTAGTGAAGATTGGGCAATATGACAAAGGCAGCTAGAATGGGAACTATTGTGATTATTTTAGTAGCATGGTTAAAGCGTTGTGAATGAGGCCATGAGGCTGTTTCCCTGATGGTGCATTTAAGAAATTGGAATGGAAGTATCCCCACTAAGTTCATATATGCATTATAATTGTACAAAGTTACTACTACTTCTAGAGTATTCTAAAGCTATCCTAACAATCTGTGTTGGTGAAATACAAAAGCTAAATATGTGAGAGTGTAGGCTATTTAATTTACCAAAACAGAAATGTAATTAATAATTGAGTACTGTCCACTCTGCATCTTCTGACATTTGGAGGAGAAACCCAAAGGAGGCAAATACTTTTATTGTCCTTGCCATGGAGCCAGACATTTGCTTGTTGCTGCGCAATGGTTGAACTAACACATACTCTTAGAAGTCAAGAGGCTGCCTTAGAAATCCAGAGAGGCAGAACTGGCCTGAAGCCAACTGCAAATGTTGCCACAGCTCTGATGGAGTGCACCTTAATATTAACCTTAACTGACAGCTACTTCCAAGAAGTAAAAAGGGTAAGAAAAAAAACACTTTTTAGTCACTTTGACTGTGCTTTTGTACAAACTGACCAAATGAGTTTGTCACAAGAAACAGCCACAGATAAGGCTTTTGTCTGCTGTAAAACACTAGTGAGTTTGTGGAATTAGTCTTGAAAATCTGAAAGACCTAAACATCAATACTTAAGCTAGAGGAGGGGAAAAAAAATAATCAAAGGAAATGTATCACAGTTTTATTTAACACCTTTCTACTTATCGACCAAGAGCAGTATCTTCCAGGTAATTTAAAATACCATTGTGCCAATAACCTATGTTTTCATTTGACTGAAGCACATCCAAAATTGGAATCTAAAAATACCCAAATTAAAACTATGCATCACAAGATGTTATAGTCATGCACTTGTTACAATTAAGTTGTAACATAAATAAAATGCACACAGCACTACAGAAAAAAAAATTAAGCATTATATATTCTATTTCATGGAAGGATAATCTTCCACGGTGCTATGATGAGTATCTTTTTTATTTCCCTATTTTTGCAGGGACATATATTTCCCCTAGAAACTTCAGAGCAAAATAATTTGAACTTAACAAGTATTACAGCTGTAATGACTTCTCTGCAAAAAAAAAAAAAATCCACATTTGCCTCTTTACTTCAGGGTCAATCAGATCTGCTTTTCCATCAAAGTATATGACATTAAGGCTGCCTAATATTAAAAATAAAAAAGTCAAAGGCAAAAGAAAATACTTATCATATGTAGTGTAAGTATATCTAAAAGAGAAGACAAGACAGAATACCAACATACAGAAACTCTAAAAAGCCTGTTTAAGCATTATTACTACCCCTTAAAAATACTGATTTACTAGTCTCAGATCAGAAAACAAATGAGCAGAAATGCAGCATTTCTCTAGAAAGAAAACAGTTTTCTTGCAGACTTGGATTAATGACAGCAGTTCAATAGCAAAAATAGTCTTCCATAATCTGTTGCATCAGAAAAAATCTATTTAACATTAATTTGCAACTCCTGTAAATAATTTGCATATTAATACTCCAATTCCAAAATAGCTCTTACAGGAAGATTCAGTGCTGCTGCATCTACAGGTTGGTGAAATGGCCAGGAAAAGTTGTGCCTCCACATGGCTCTCATGACCACCCTCTGTAAGTACTGAAGTTGGTTTGTTTGGCATCCACTTCTTTTGTTATTTATGTATTCTGGTGGAGGAGGATTAATAATAATGGCACTGCGTTGGCTTTGAACAGACATCTTTCGCGAGTTTGTATATCCACTTGTTCAAAGATCATTACACATTTAACCTGAAGAGAACAAAACAGAAATATTCAGTGAAGATATCTAGATTTAACGCTGTTTACATGTTCACTTCTGTTTGTAGAACATAAATACTGTTACTACAAGCATACCTTCGTGTTTTAAGCAAGACATTTGTTCTAAAGCGCATATTTGGATATACTATATCCCTAGAGTTAAGAATACATCCTAGCTTTCTCCTAAAAAGTCTGATAGCCTGTTTTTCATAACAGAATGAAGTATTTAATGAGGTGCAAAAGAAGTCATGATAAGGTAGATAGCTACTGTTATCAGCACACTACTAGAAGAGTAGCTATGGCCCACTCTTACAACAACTGTAGCATCCCATCAGATATTGCTTATCACACAGCTTATATTTTCATTTCTTTATTTCAGCATTCAAAACCATACCTCTTCTGAGCTCCTGAAGCAGAAGAGGTGCTCCAGTTTCTCCTCACATGTGTGGGGAATGGTTTAGGTTGGGACCTTTCAGACAGGTCATCTAGTCCAACCCCACTGCTATGGGCAGGGACACCTTCCACTAGACCAGGTTGCTCCAAGCCCCATCCTACCTGGCCTTGAACCCTGCCAGGAATGGGGAATCCACAGCTTCTCTGGGCAACACGTTCCAGTGTCTCACCATACACACAGTAAAGAATTTCCTCCTAATATCCAATTGAAACTCGCCCTCTTTTAGTTTAAAGCCATTCTCCTTTGCCTTATCACTACACACCTTGGTCAAAAGTCCCTCTCCTGCTCTCTTGTAACCCCTTTAGATACTGGAAGTGGCTCAAAGACCGCATCCCCTGACCTGCTGGCCTCCCTGCTTAGTTCAGGGTAGTTATTTATAGAATGCAGATGTCTTTCATTGAAGAGTACTGCCACCAAGGTAAAGGTTTTCTCTTTTCTTAAATACGGAAAGCACTAAACCAGAGTTGTTAATACCAGAAACAGTTCTGGTGGTAACCCAGCATAGCTGCATAAGACATCACACCAGTGATAAATCCAGTATAAGATCAGATTGTTTTGAGGTCCACAATAAAGAATGTATCAAAAATATAGTTATTTTTCACAGTATTGCATTTGCCAAGCCAGTCAGTACAGTGGTAGGTATTGCAGCACACTGCAGTATGGAACTTGGACTCTTTTTTCATTCAGAAATGAATCCCCAATCTGTTTTTTTTTTTTCCTGTTACCACTCTTTCCATTGAGAGGGACTTATAAACACCATAACTCACAAACCTCCCCTTAAAATACTGAAGTCCCAGCTACCTTACACAGAAGTTAACAGTGATAAACTGGTTGGTCTCAGGTGCTGAGGCACTAACAATATAGCACAAAATGAGTTGCATTTTTATGTTTGTCAGTCTTGCAGGGAAAGGCTGCTGTCAGACTAATCTGCTCTCTTTGACCACTCTTTGACAACCATTTGGTACTTTCCATTGGAGATGTCCATGGGAGGCTCCAGAGGAGCCACCTGGTGTACTATCTTTGTCCTTCCAGTCAGTGCAGAGCCCTCCCTGAATCCTGGCACAAGCCAGGGGCAAGCTCACCAGACACCTGTTGTTGATGCAGTACCACAGTTAAGCATCTGCATTGTTCTCCCTCTGTGCAAGCACCATCCTTTGTTTTCTAGAGTTTGCTGCACACATTTAGAGTTCATGTACGTCGGAAAATAACGCCTGACTGACATGAAGAATGAATGCAAATGTACTTTTTATTGCTAAGTGCACCATCTCAGGCTCTGCCTTTCTTTTATTCAGATGGAGACACAAACAGGTGGTAGCATCTGAAATAAGAAAGGACCAGAACGTAAAAAAAAAGAAAGTTTTATGCTGAACTTAGAGTAGGGAGGCCAAATAAATTCCAGCTATTGAGTTGTCTTGCAGGGGAAGAAAGGAAGGAGGAGAGCATGAGGATGAAGGGAATAACAGCTGCAGAAGCTGCAATTTCCTCATTCTTTCCAGCACTACAGACATACTAGGATTTTATAACAACATTTATGAACAACTAAGTAGTATCCTCCATTCTCTCTACCCCAATACACTTCATACTTCAAAGAACACATGCTCCCATCCCCAAACAACAGGTAGCTTCATCCAGTCCAAAGAGTAGCTGCATTAAAAACATTTCTCCTGCTGAATGACATTTCTTGCACCAGCAAAAGCTTAAAAAGGGAATTAAAACAAACCAAAAAAGATTAAAAGCTTCAGTTAAACTCCATATATATTACATCTTAGCTAATAAGAGTGAATACTATTTGCACCACCACACATCATTAGCTAAATGCTAATCTTTTCACCAAAGTATCTATCTTAGAAGGGAAAAATCTAGACATATACATGATCTACCTTTCTTATAACTGGCCAGCATTAGAAGAAAAGTTTAGAGGTAGTTTTCAGTACCTCACAGCCCTGCCAAGTCCATCATACACTATTTTCAACTATTAGGACACACTATCATTTTTTCCTACTTCTTTCTGCCAAAAAGCCCACACTAGATAATATCAAGTGCAAGCTGTGCACCTTCCCCATCCAAAGCTCCAAGGCTAGAAATTGAAGACAGGAAGAAAAAAGAGTATGGTTTGAGCTTAACAAAAAATCTCATAGTAGCAAGTAGATAAATAACAACATTTAATACTTAAATAAAAACGCAGTATAACATCTAATTTATTGAACATTTTGCAAGTAGTACAGTGTCTAGAAAAAACCTCAAATTCAGCCTGAGGAGTGCCAAGGAAACCAAGAAACCAAAATTTTGTGTATAAAACAGGCCTAGATGTTCAGCTTTTAAAACCTTAATCTATGCTGTGGAAACTAACTTCCATGATAACAAAAGAGCTAAGATTGCATCTTCTAAAGACAGACAAGTCTGTGTTTTGGTCTATCCCTCCTTCACTACTTCCCCCTCCATCTCCTCTTCTCCCTGGTCACATAAGACTCTTCCCTATCTTAAAATAAGACTTCTGTTTGCATACTGAAACAAAAGAGTGATCAGATTCCAACCAGTTGTTTGATATTTTTCAAACCACCCCTTCCCAGCCCCATGTGTCCTTGAGCTGCTGAATCAGGTCCCAAAGAACAAGTAGTCTTAAAAAGAGAAGCCTTGAGTGTTTTCTTAAGACACAGTTTGAAGTTTTTAGCTAACCTGATAGAAATGTCTTTTTAGTTTAAGAGGAAAGAGCAAATAGCTTATATGAATTACATTGCTAGAGAAGTCAAAGCTTTTGGCAAGATATCGCATCTTGTGAAAATCAAATTTCTTTTCCTTTCTTTTTTGTAACCAGGGATTATTTGCTATCCATGATCACTCGCTCAACACATACATTAAACAGCCTGCTGAAAAGACACTTATTTCATCTTGTTTTAGCTCATTATTACAGCTACCAACATAAAACCTGTATATATCATATACTGGTCAAGGATAGCAACTTGGAGAAATATTAACATACCACATACAAAACAAAGGCAGACAGTCTACCAGACTCTAAGAACACTTAGAGTAACTCTAAGTACATTGGTAATGTTGGTACCACTGGGAACATTTAATTCTTCAAAGCCTTCTTAACAGATTTTGTTTAGGTGATCACCAATAATCACACTGAAGATTCATTAATAATATTGGAAACTCCCTTAGGTCAGTATATTAAGACTACACAGAAGCACACCCTTCCTACTGCAAGTAGCACAATCTCTTCTTTCAAAAGGACAGCTATCCCCTTGAAGACACCCATAAAACAGCATTTCTATATTTTTAGGACATCTCCTGGGATACACCAAACAAACATTAGTTTTAAAGACAATCGATATAAACACTAGGTGTTGGGAAACCACTGAGTTACAGCTACTACCATAACCAACCACTCTCAAGCAATTAAAAACTAAACATCTACCCTCAAAGCAGATCAGTTATCTTTTTTACCTTAATTTTAGGGAAAGCCACAACTCACTCCCTTCCCCCCCAAAAGATGAAGGAAGAAGAGAGCTTTAGAAGGCAGACAGAGGAGTCTTTATAATCTCCTCACGCCCTCATTTTATTCACTAGCAATAACTCCATCACACACCTGCAACCCTAACTAAAACCTGCCCTATCAATTGTTCTCATTGGGAAGTTATCAACATAGAGTAGGAACAGCTGCTAAGGGCTGAAACACACCAGATGGTTATTTATGACAGACCTTCTCTCTTGTTAGTTAATAAGACAGGGTAGATGGACGCAAGAAGGGCAGTTGTTAGATGAATTTTGATTTCATTTTCATAACTTTTAAGACTAAAATTAAATATGATAAAAATGCTTATGTTTTATCAATTATCCTGGGTCATACAGGGTTATGGTATAAGAAGAGTACGTAAATAGTATGTCTGGTTAAGAGTTGTACAGTATTAATATTTTCCTTCATTCTGAAGATTCATTAGGAAAATAAAACCTAAATCTATTTAGTTAATGCATAGTAGTATAAAAATGAGGAGCAGACTGTTTCCTAATAAATTTCATTTGTTGTCATTGAAACTACAAAAACTTGGAATTTAGCTAGCTTATTTTGAATTTTGGCTATTGACTAAGCTTTTGTTTCTCTCAGGACACCTAAAAAAGCTTCATCACCAGCTTTTAGACCTCCCTTTAGTACAAGGGAGGTCTACAAAATCAGATTTGTATTTAATTTGTCGTTCCATTCATGTATACATCCCATCTTGGGATCAAAGCCCGCTTGGATTTTTATAATGAAAGTAATTAATCTGCATGCTTTTTAAATTTCCCTTTTTTTTTTTTTTTCTTTTCACCAAGATGTCCTGCCAACTGGACCAGCTTTACTGGCATGACTTGTTTTTTTGGCAAAAGTATTAAGTGCTTGTATAGGATCTAAAATATCTAGGTAGCTCCAGCATGTATTATTACTTAAGCAGCCCAGTCTATTATGTCCCAAGGTTTGCTGACCTGAGTCATCTCCTCACTAGAGGACTAGTGAGGAATACATGATTGTGTCACTATTGATGGGATTGGGCAGTGAGATGGGAAGTACATGAGCGAAGATCCCAGTAGTGGGAAAAGAGAAGCTGTTTTCTATTGAACACACTTATTTGCTCTTATTCTGCTTTCTGCCACTCCTCCTCTGAATCTGCTCTTGCCCTGTAAAAAATCTAAGTCAGCTGCAGTTTTTAGGCTGTGCTGTGAATGGGAAATGCTGTGTTTGAAAACTATACTGGTTTGTTTTTTAAATACTTTAAAAGCCAAGTTTAATGAAATCATGGCCTTTGTGTAACTGATGTTAGAATAAGCCGAAAAAGAATATATTACAATAATTCTTTATTAATTTAAATATTGTGTGGGAAAACGTTGCAGTATTTGTTGCTGGCTCTGCAGTGGCAGCACTTGCTACACGTTCTCATTCTGGCTGGCTATCACCTGTCGGCAGGTACCTGTCAACAATACTTTTGGCAGTTCTTCCAAAGGAGTTAATTGGGTAGAGAGGAGGACAATAAAAGAGGGGAAAGAGGTGGTCATCTTTATGCTTTTGTTCTCACCCAGTATATGCTATTTCCAAAACGGTTCTAGTGCTATCCACTTACATAACAGATTGGAATGATATTCCTGACATGCTTCAGCAAATGGATTTTTACAAGTCTGATAGGATGGCTGAGATGGAGTGGTATTTCAGTGGAGACTTGTTGATAATTTTCTCTTCCTGCAATGGGGTAGTGTGCATCTTTCTGAAGTTACCTCATTCTGTAAAGGTTTTTAATCACTTCTGTCTGGGTGACTGTAAGACAATGTCCAAGACTCCATAAATATGATGAATATCATGAAAACAGATTATATTAGTATATTTAAAATTATTCATTTGTTTAGAACATTAAAACAAGTCTCACTGATCGTTCTGAAATGTCTACAAAGGTAAGAAATCTGTTATGAGTGGGATTTGATCTACTGAGCAAATGCATTTGAAGGTCCTGTGGATAGAAGGTAAATTTTTAAATACTTGCTAAGAAGGTGTGAAACAATGAAGTATCTATTTCTTGCCATCTTTAAATAAAAAATGGTATCTTGTTGCAGGGCATGTTTATCCCTCAGATCATCTTGACTGAGGTTTGCAAGTTTTATACATTCTGGTGAAAATTTCTTCTACTGATAGTCATTTATTCCTGAATCATGATAAACTCTTTCTGATTACAAACATCCATGTAAAAATTGGCATAAAGAGGGCCAGTTACCGACTGGATCAGTATGTGTTGACAGCTCAAGTTTGTCAATTAAAAACCAGTACTGTAAAAATGAAATCTGGGCACCTAGTTTGAGCTAACAAGGAGGGATTTGTTGGGGATTTTAAAACTCTTGACTGGAAGGATCTCACTGACTTTAATCTCTTGTCACCAGCAAAAATGTCTTATATCCCTCATAAAATGTTTAGGCTATATCTTAAGAATAGCTAGATTTTCATATCTGTTGTACTTTTTCAGAAATGCTTGGGTATCTCCCTGGAGACAATGCATTGACAAGAGTGCTGCTGCAGTCATTCCCAGTGCAGTTCTTTGCACTGTGCCCACCTAGGTCTGTTCCCAATAGCATTTCATGGCATGGGAGCTGAGGATCTGACTAATGTTACTTTCTCTTACTAGTTTAAAACCAACCCTCGAGGTACTGCTGCATGTAGTGCTGCATTTAAACAATGTTTTCTCTGTATTTGGAACAGAACACTGAACAAAGGCAACTGCTCCGCAGAATTGAATGAACTGTATTCTGCTAATCAGATCTTAGCAAAAAATGGGGATAAGTGAGGCAAGATCATTTATAAATCAGATTCCTAAGACGGTTTGTATGCTTTTCCTTGCTCTGCATTTGCCTTTTAGCACTTTCTAGTTTTAATCATATATGGTGAGCACTATCCTAGATAGTGGTACAATTTGATACATATGCTAATAATTCACATTGATATATGATTACTTTGTGGCTTTGCCTTCCACTTTGAGACTGCTGCATCACCCTCACAACATGTGAAACACAAAAAAAATTGAAACCTTGTGATCAAAGGCTTTGATTTATTTTAGTTTATAAAAGTTGAATGGTATTTCCCAAAAGTATTCACTTATAGCATGTTAAAATTAATGAGAACATTTAAAGCACTGCTTCACCTAGTGAATTCTGGGTGACAGGGCCCCTAACTGTGCAAGTAACAAATACTTAAAAAACCACTGGAAACAGAGTAACAGGAGCTGAAGCTGCCCACAAATAACCTGTGATTACAGGAGTCAGCTTTGCATCACAGTAGACCTAGAAATTGAGGTTATTGACTGCTGCATTAATGTCTAGGGCATATATGGCTCTTGGATAGCATCCTAAATTTGGAATAACTCTACTAACTTCAACGGAGTTGCCTTAGGTTTTCATCAGGTTAAATGATAGCAAAGTGTTGTTTTCTTATGCTGTTTGTTTAACTCACTGTATCATTTTCCTGGATATTTATAACTTCATTCTTCTGAGAGACTCTATGCCAGAGTACCTATGAAAGTTGTATAAGCACATACAGGAAACAACAGTGAAAAAAATTCATCCATCCTGGAAAGCTGCACTATTGCTGCTTGTCTTCTCACCCATTAGAGTGTTCTCACACCTAGACAAATCTTACACTTCATTCACTCAGCCTTCTGCTAGTGTCCAACCAAAGGGCTATTGCAGAATGATGCCTGACTGGGGACATACTACATAATCACCTGATGGAGCTGGCAACTACCTGTTTCTCTCTCTGAAAATGAATTTCTAAACTCTTTCATTACAACTGAGTCAATTATTTCTGACATTCAGCCAGTGAGATGCTCCCTGCACCCCCGCTGTGGCTCTCCTTGCCTCCACCAGCCTGCGAATAAGCAGCCTCCTCTTCCTTGCTCTCCCTTCTGGCACTTCAGCCTCTCACCCAAAACAAACATGTCCCTCCATCTGCTCTGCTCTTTCAGGCCTCATTGTTCATTGGATTGGTAAGAGATCTGCTTACTTCTTGGATTTTCTAAATGTTTTCTCCCGTAGTTCCTTATTAATTACCTCCTCAAAGTAATTTCACTCTGGCCAGGCCTTCAGTTTTGAAGGCCAGTTTGTTTCTGTGCTTTCAGAGATCACTGGATGTAGGGGCTGCTGTGCTTTGAAAGGGAGTTATCCTGCAAAAGCCTCCGTTCCTCTGTAAACTGAGCAGGAAAAGAAGCCCTCGGTTACTAGGCTTCTCTATGTAGGACTTTAATGCATTATTCTGAGGAGCTCAAGTATATGTCAGTTTGTCCCATCCCATGACCTTTGGCCATCTTACAGAGAGAATGGAGAAAAAATTACAAACTCCTTTGATGTGGAAAAGGAACCCTTTTCATTGTGTGTAAAATTAGCAGGATGAAATTCTCAGCATGCTTTTCACAACCAAAGATTTAAATAGCTTGCCAAGGGAAAATGACTGGCTTGTTCAGTATATTTTTGTACTCCCCAGGATGTTGATACTCAATATCAGCACTAAATTTGTGGTTACTAGAACTAACTATGGTGCAAAGAACAGAAACAAAACAGTTTACTAAGTCTGAATTTCACCTTTCTATTTTCCTTCATGAGATGCCCTTCATGAATATGACAGGAAATAAGCTGTTCTTTTCTAGGAAGTCCTTTACTGTTTTCCTAAAGCAACAGTACATGATAAAATCCTATGTGTTTAGCCATAAACTAGGATCTAATTTATGTAATGCAGTTATGGTATGGCTATGCTGCTGTCATATGATTGAATCCAGAGAATGTGAATGGCACTTCCATGTGTATTGAAGGGTTTGGGTGCTTCCCATGTTGTCAGTCCCTTTCTTATGCTGTATGAGAAACTGAGGGTGGAAAAGATGCATCCACAGCCTTATTTGCTTACTGAATTGAATTTTTGAAGTAATATTCTTACAGTTGTTTGAGTCCCTGAGAAAACAATCTTTTTCTGAGCATAATTTGAACTTTTAAATCCTCTTCAGTAGTGGCTTTGTGCAAGCTGAGGTGGCTCTATATTACAGCTGGCTAGGAGAATGTACATGTTATTAATTACTGTGCCTCAGCTGAAACCTAAGAACTTTTTGAACAGCTTTAACACAGTTGCAAGCTATTATGTGTTCATACCCTTCATGATCTAAAGCTAACCCAAAGCAGATCTGACTAAAATGAATTTCAGTGCAGTCGTATGCATGAATAAAATTGGCTCAAGCTTATGCTTGAAATGCAAAACTTGAGGTGATGATAGTTACATCCCCTAGCTATGTGCCTGATTTCTCTGTGAGAGATTATACCCTTGCAACAGAATTGCATAAATTTATACTTTTATGAGCTCTTATCCTTTCAAATCCTAGATCATTCATTCACCAGGTACCAACTGGAGATCCTTAACAAAATACATCGCTCTATTTCCTGATTGTATCCAGTGCCTTACCCTGTTGCAGTCTTCTGCCAGTAGATGTCAGCTCAGAACTGGTGAAAGTTTATTCTGCTTGTTTCAAGGTAATTAGAATCAGTGATTCTGTGACTTTGGCCTTAACTGTTAATATCAGATTGCTTGCTCAGAGCATCAGAAAGCATGGTATCACTATTCAGACACTGAACATATGACCATTGTGACATTTACACACTTGGAGAGAACTCAAACTGAATTCACTGTGATTGAAAAAATAAAGCCAGGTAGTCAGTTATTAAACTTTGAGGAAAAACTTTTCAAGATTGGATTCTGATTCCAAGTTGACTCTGATTCTAGATTAAGCTAAGTGTTTCTAGTGACCTTGCTCCTTACCATGTGCCATTGCTTTTATTTTGGAGATGGGGAGGTTCCTCACTATTGCCATTGCTCAACAAATGGAACTTCTTTAAACATCAGAGGGCCAGGGACAGTAGAACTGCCCGTAAATGTTTGACAATGGCAAGAGGGGGATTTTGTTGAATTGCGTGAAGGTTGATGCAGGTGACAAAAATCTATTTGGGTACCGGTGTTCTCAGGGCCCTCAATTAGATTGAGCTAACAAACCCTGCACTGTAGACACAGAGGTATCTTTATACTGGGCATTTTCAGGAGCCTGCTTGTTTAGGGAGCTGATATGGGTAACCAGAAAGTCCCATTTTTCCTGGGGCTGGCTCAAGACAGGTGGGGAATTAAGATATGCCCTGCACACCTACCTTCAAGTGGCATAGGAAGTTAGTTTCTGAGGGGAGCTATAATGGCTTGAACACTTTCAATAAATTTTTAATTAGATTTAACTATACAACCATCACTTAATTTGTCACAGGCTTTATGGGTTTATAGGTTTAGGGAGATTTTTAGGTGTTAAGTGACCATATGTTTTACAGGCTTAGTATGGCTTTAGGTTTTAGATGATTGTGAGATTTTGCAAGTTTTTTAAAGCTTAATAGTTCGTTCCTTGGTTCTTCTGTGTGTGCAGAACCCACATAGAAATGTATTTTAAAAACAAACCAAATCATTAAAAATTCAATTAGAGCCAAACCATTTAAAGCCTAGTAGGTACTTGTTCACATACAGAGAAAATAACTCAAGTGAAATGTGAATTGAAAAGATCTGTACATTTATGTGCTCAAAACATCTAAAAAAGTATAGTGGAATTATGTGAGCACTTAACAATTAGGTTAATGAAGGTCAGTCCCATTGTAATAGATGTCTGAGGAACTCTGCATATCCCAGACTTGAGCAGTTCTTATAACTGCTTGTGTGAAGTAGCTTGAAGCTGAGCATATGGATGCTGGTGCTTCAGAGCAGTGGCACTAGTATTGAAGCTGGTAGAAAAGCCACTATGAAACTGTGTGTGCAAGCCCTTGGCCCCAGACCGGTGACTGATTTCACAAGCATGAGGTCCTGCTTCTAAGCCTCCATCTTTCTGCAAGGAACTTGCACTGATGTTTCTGCCTGTGCATTCTGCATCCATTTCTGTGGAAAACTTAACCAAGGCCTGCTTGACTTTTCTCCGTTGCTAAACACTCCCCTCTCTGTGCATGTCAGCAGCAGCTTTTGCTATTAGTGTCTACAAGAACATTATGTTAAGGACAGGTTAATAATGTTAGAACTTGGCCTGGGAGTTCCTCTATTACCAGTGCTGGTTCTAACTTTGTTTCAGGCCAGAGAAGTCCTGGAGAGTACAACAGTTGCTAAATACCATAATGGAAAAAAGAACTAATATTTGAGGCCAGTGGGAATATTCCACCACTCTGTGCCAAGGAGCCTGTGAAGGGAGAAGTGTATCAGCAAATGGAGAGGCTTAGTAAGTGACCAGCCTAGTCCTCGGGAGTTTGCCCAGTCCAGAAATCTGAAAGCCTGTCATTGCTCTTGCTCTAATAGTTAATGCTGGCCAGCATTATTTATTAGGGAGGAGGAGGAATAATGCAATGCTGCAGTGGGATGCAGATGCTTGCTATCAGAAGAATGCCTTCTCCTCCTTCATCCTCTTATCTCAGATATGCTCTGCAAATAAATGAGGAAGGATAAACAGCATGGATTTGCAGTTCTATTCTTGCAATATTAACAGTCCTCGTGGGAAATGTTTATCACTGTGTCATTGTGGTGATATGTGGCTTTTCCAGGGGTTGAGGTGTTGTGATAATTAAAGCTACAGTCTGTAGAAAGGGAATTAGGAGCCTCACACAGGAGGAGTTGAGAGAGAGGTCTTTGCTGTGTTCCACTCTTGCAGCTACAACTGTCCCAACTTCTGCATGTTCTCGGCCATTGTCTGAAGCTGAACAAGTCCTACAGGGGCTTTGAACTTTGAAGGTGCCAAAGGACAACAGCCTGCTCAGGTTGATAATGCAGCCTGAGTAATTCTGACCCAGCTTCGAGGGCAGAAATGCCTTTAGCTGGAATGGGCAGGGGAGTGTATGGAGAGGCATGTTTCTGGCAGTGAGAGGTGGCTAGATTCAGGACTACGGTACTCAGTGAGAACAAATAATGAGACGAAGAGAAGGGGGTTTTGGCACAACCTATTTACTGATGCAAAACTGATATTTTTCAATAATGTGGTAATACTTAAATAAATGTGGAGGACTTACCCCTCCAGCATGAAACTGCTCTGTGCATATATGGTTTTCTTCATGGGAGGGGCAAAATATGTTAAAATAATCTTAAAAAAAAAAAAAAAGTTGAGCCTTTTTGGGGGGAAAAAGCTGATGGCAAGTTGTAGATGGGAAAACTTTTTTTGAGATAAATTGCTGGCTGGAGTGTGTTTTAGCTTAAACAAGGGTAATACAACTTGTGTAAGACTGATAGCAGGGCCTGTTTATCTAACTTTTGTTTATTATTATCTGGCTTTCTGAATTTCTAAACCTCTGTTTCAACATATTTTGAATTCCCATTTCATTATTGAAAGATGCTATATTTTGCATTGTGCATTTGGCTGTATTACATGTGCAAGGGTTACAGAAAAGGCATTATATGTACATTAGTGCTGTACCTTTATATTTATCTACATGCCAAGATTAATCCAAGATGCAGTAGTGTTTTGCCCTAGAGCAATTGTACCAATGAACCCTAACCCTGATCTTAAGAGACTTACTCTCTGCTCCTGTGACAGTTTGTTTATTCTTCACTTCAGGGCCTCTTTTGAGCTAAAACAGCCATTAAGAGCAAATTGTTCTGGACAGCTTTTCTGCCTCCAAGTAACAAAAACTGTGCAACTTATTTTCATTTCTTCCTATACCTTTTCCAGGTGATTCCTACAAACATAAACCCACTGTTGTATCCATCTGGCACTGAAATGTTCTAAATGCAGAGAAATTACTTGACTCATTAACAGTGTGACCTTTCAGAATTCTCTGTTTGTAAAAATTGCATGCAGGGGGCAAATCTCACTGTACTTTGTGTACATATTATTGTGAATACAATTTTTACAATGGTCCATACTGGAGGAAAAAATGCATCCAGGTATTTTGTGTATTTTCAGCAATTTCTGTAAGTTCTTGTGCTGTGTGAGTGCCAGATAAAATTACACTGTATTGTAAAAGAATGTTATGTGTTAAGAGCTTAGTCCTAAAATAGATCTAAACCCCTGTAATTCTGTGGAAGGCATAAGTGCTCTCTATTTATTCAAGTATTTGATTAATCTAATTAATCAACTTAATGATTTAAATCAATAATGTAAAAAAGTAACTGAGAATATATTCCTATATTAAGCAGAAAATAGTTTTTTACTTCATTATAAACAAATATATTATCTGTGAAAGGGTAGAAGAAAAGAAATTAAAAGGATTGTTTGCCTGTAGTACAGTGGAGATATCAAGGGAAAACTGGAGCTTTTGTTAAAGTTAATAAGAGCTGGATCAAACCTAGGATCTCTTACAGCTCTCATGAGGCACCACAGCTCTTGACTTCACTAATCAGGAATTAAAAATTAATCATTATGAACTATATTTTTCTCTTCACTAAAGAAGAAATAACTCCCAGGTAGATTTAACTTGGTAAAACTTGCTTTATGAAACCTTTTTTAATTAACCAGATATCTTACATTATTTCAGGTCCTGCTGTTTTGTTTCTTATAGGAGGACTACTGAAATGGAAACAGAGGTCTGCTTAGTAATATAAAACTTATTTTAGAATTATATCTAAAATAAAAAGAACTTAATCCATTTCTATCAAGTTAAACTTTCAGGCTGACAGTACAAATAGGTTTATAGTAGAATAATAAATTAATTGCTGCCCTTTGAAAACATATTTTGTTGAATTGCAGTTGCCACATAATTGTTGGAAAATTGTTGGAAAGAACATAGAATTTTTTTGTTTGTTTGCATTTTCACAGAGATTTTTTTATGGCTGTCACAGAACAGAGACAGCAGTTACTTCTGTAGTATAGCAAATGCTCTTCTTTTCTGTTTGCATAATCCTAACATAACAGATATTTCACTGCTTAGAATGAAAAAAATATACATGTACAGATCCATATGTATAAGGGTTATGATTACTGATTTTTTAAAAATAAAAGTATTTTTATTGCTAACAACAATTGAGGTTTCTATCTTGTCCCCTGTTTATTAGAAATTATGACCTAGGAGAATATGAACAAGTGAAAAATCTGATTTAATGTTTCATATTTCATCTCATTAATTTTGAAGCCTGCATAATTGTAAACGACAGTAATAATTTTGAACAAATGTATTTGTAGGTAGTTGAATAGCTAGATTGAGTAGCTGAAGTAGAATCTTACAGGATACTTAAAATCTATGAACACTTTGTACTACATGCATTAATGGTAAATTTTGAGAAGTGTGAAGTGTTGATGGTTGCAATGAACTGAGCTGGGATTGAGCTTCATTACAGCTGCCGCAGTTGGTAAACATGA
The DNA here is from genome assembly GCA_013400915.1 of Pardalotus punctatus. NCBI lineage: Eukaryota > Metazoa > Chordata > Aves > Passeriformes > Pardalotidae > Pardalotus > Pardalotus punctatus. The sequence continues at coordinate 199,047 of VZTX01025429.1, forward strand.
GGTTTATGACAGCTTATTCTTGCAGAATAAGCACCTGCTCATTGACTATGTTACCAAAAAAATGAAACACTGAGGGGAATCTCAGACTGGTTTTTCTGTGCAAAATCTGCTTGTGTTCAGGTAGTATTGTCCTGCAGTGAGGATCTGAGGACAAATGTGCAATTTTGTAATTTGGTAAAAATTACAAAAACCACCTGAAGCAATCTTGTCTGTATGATTTTGCACAGAACATGTAAATTTCTTAGGTGGTACTCAGTTAGCTGTAGCTTTCTGCAAAACTATGTAGGAACAAAAATAATTCTGATAGCTCATGAAATACGAATAAAGGCGTAATCAATACTTTCTTTTTTTGTGGCTCTTGGGAAACCTAAATTGAATTGTGTTGCTGAAGTTCTTTTGAATACATATTCTGTAAAATTTTTTATGTGCCATTTACTTTCCCATTAATTTGAAAAAGCTTTCAATTCTTTCAGTGTTCCTTTCTGATGAAAAATTTTGGCAGATGCCAGTCCTCATTTGTACAAGGTTTCCAACAAGGGCTGTTGGACATGTCCTAAAATGATTAACCTCAGTGCTGGAAACATTTCACTTTTCTGCATTGCTACTTCTTGTTAACACAGAGAGAAACTGTCTTCTGTTATTGCTGGGCAAAATGTTTTGCCTCTAAGTAAAATTATAGAGATGTTATTTGTCTATTTGACATCTATGAATACAGAAAGCCCAGTGCTGCTGTTTGCAAGGCATCCTCAATTCCCTGTGTGCCCTCACGCAAGGGGCTTTCCCTGCATCTCATCATTGTGCACTGTGAATGTAAGAGGAACAGAAAAGACAGAGTATCTGTCACAGATTTTCCTAAGACTCCTGGTGCTGCAATGTCTTTGTTTCTTGCCCCAAATTACAGCAGGCTACATCAAGACTAATTTGGTCAAAAGAAATTATAAAAATGCAAAAAAGCTTTCAAATTGAGAGAGGTGAAAAACTTCAAATAAGATAATTATATACCGTAGATAAATAAGATGTGCCATGACTCATCTGATGTTTTAAAAAATAGTAGCAAATGTTGCTAAGTTAGAAAAGGAATGGCTGTTCACTATATCTTACAAAACACAATAAGATAGTAATGAAAGTGAAATGTTTTGCGTGCAAAATTGAAAGGAAGTTTCTTCATTCAGTGCATATTCTCCTCGGGGAAATCATTATTTCAGCATACTGTTTGATATCTAGAGTTTATGGGGATTTAGAAAAAGAGCTGACCATGGAAAAACAACCCAAAACTAAAACGCAAGCTTACTCAGATTTGACATACTCTGAAGTAAAGAATTAAGTATTTAGAGAAGAGCTAAACACTTATGCTACTGACTTATGGGGTCGAGAAGAATCTTTCTGAGGCAGGTGTGACCTAACTACCTCTTGCAAAACACCTTGAAGTTTCATGAAGCAGCTGTGGCCAAGGGCAAAGCTGTGCATCAGTTGAACCATGGGCCTGATCCAGCACAACAATGCATTCTGATGGCAGTAATTCCCCATGATGTAGAATGAGGTCCTCACAGTGTCCTGACACCTATTAGGTTTAGGAGGAATCTGCATCTGTTTCCTAGGTCATAGGATGTAAGAAAAGTCCAGCTCAACCTCCTACATTGCACTAGCTTGTAGAAGCACCAAGGGTTAAAAGCTGCTGCTTCAGTGTTGGGGACATCAGTGCAGCTCGAGTGCCTCAGGTACTGGTGTTGCTGGTTCCCATGCAGCTGGTGAGGAGTTGGAGATCCCATTGCTCCTGCTGGGAAGCCTGTGTCCCTCTGTAGGGGCAGAGCACTGCCAGGTACACACACTTCTGGCTGCTCAGGACTGGGAAAGGGAATATTGGGCCATCTTCTGCTGACCTCTGGCACTGGCATCTATGAGACTCCAGGTGTGCTTTTCATTCCTGATTTGCTCCCCTTTCAGCAAATCTGGGTGCCTGACACAGTTGATGCTTCTGCAGACACTTCAGTGTCTTTTTGCTGGTAAGAAATGCTGATTAGAATCCTAATGAAAATCTAATTGATGCAGTCAAATTGTCTCTGATCCTGAAGTACATGTGATGACAGACCTGTAAACAATTTATTTTCATGTCTAAAGGAAATACATCAGCTCCAGTGTGCCCCTGATTTACATCAAAGACACACTGTTAAGAGTTTTATCTGATAATTAACAACCAGCATGAAGATCATCTGTTATTTTAATTTATACAAATGATTTCTTTGAAACAGCTACTTTGAATGAGACTATCTGAAATTGAAACCTTGGAAGTGCTTTCCAATAAATGAGGTAATTCAGCATGCTAACATTTACTGCTAAAATATGATTAATTATATGTTACACTTTACTGTGAAAACTGGATACAATCAAACTCTCCTCAATATATATGAGCTACTCAACTTGGATGTTTTTTCATTCTCTTTTTGGCAGCAAATTTCATACATTCTAAGTGAAAAACTCTCATTTTTTCTCATTACCGTTCCATTCTGAATTCTAATCTCTTTCCTATAATGCTGGGTGTGGTTTTACTTGCTTTATCACTGGCATTTCCAATAGTTTTGTAATGATTTGGAATCTAAATGCTAAAGACATCCCATCTCTAAAGTAATGGCAAAACTATAAGAGAACCTGAGTGTGATACTACTAAATTAGGCCTCTTTTACCCTCTTTGCACCTTCCCTCCCCAAGGGTTGAAGTTGGCTGAGCCACAACTAGCTCAGTCAAGAAGTTTATTTACAGTCTTATGCAAGGGGCTTTCTTTCTGCATATGTTACAAATAATTGCTTTGGACAAATAGGAAGATCCTGACATCTGTAAGTGATTATTGGAAGTTACATTCCTGGCTGAAGGATCTCCCCAACTCCCTTTCCTCCTTTTCTCCCAGATCTCTGCTGGAAAAAAAGCCATTCTCAGTATGTTTGAAGAAACTGGTTCAGATACCTCTTCTAGTAGGTACTTTGATAATCCCTATGGTAGAAGTCCAATCTCGCTTCTATGTATCACAATGGTTTAGCTACATGACAATTACTGTGATAACAGAAATGAAAAATCTAACTTTGGTAGAGCATACTGTCTGGTGAACCTATGCCTAAATGCTAGAACCACAGGCTCTTTAATCTGAACTGGTCTGGTTTGAGTACTCATGTCAATGTGTGAATCTTCCCAGTAAGCAGAGCTATCAGAACCAAGGCCTTGGCTGAGTTATGCAGTATCCCACAAGGAAGAAAAGGCAGCACCCTATAACATAGTATGCATTTTTTTCTTTGCTTATTCTGGCCTGAGTGTCATCTTTTTTGAGTCTTGGTCTTTAGCTAGTATTTGTTTGCTAGTACCACTTGGAGGTCTGAACTCATGCAAACTGAAATAGTGAGGGGTTCCAACTTGCATCTCTCCAAGCAGATGATCTCATCACAGCTCTTGGCAACAAAACTTACACACTTGAGCAATTTCATTAACTCTGAGGGGAACAACTTATTAATTGATTGGTACATACATCAGTAATGGTTGAACTGGGGCTTCATGAAGATATGCATTATGGATAAAGTTCCCTAAGAACTTCACTGGTGCAGATAGGTAAGATGATACCCTAAATCAGAGCACCACAATAATCCATGTGCTGTTCTGGCATGAAGAACAAACATAAGGTAATACTAAAAGTAGTAAAGTAAAACCACTTTGTAAAAGTTGGGTTTGTTTTTTTTTTTGAAACAAGGAAAAGAGAGAGCACTTCAATTAGATATTACAATGAAAATGTTTTGTAAAATTTCTGAAATTAGCTGTCAATGTAATGTAAGCTTTTTTGTCAGATCCACAAAGATGAAACTAATTTTTGGGGTTTTTAAATAAATTGACAAGAAAAATATCTAAGTTTAATCTGACCAGATTTAGTGTATGCAGAAAACATGTAGAAGATAAGTGTGAAAGATTTATAGACAATTTGTGTGGGCAATTACTTCTCTTTTAATACATGCTAACTTTAAAATCAAAGTGATAGCACATTTCTACAGTATATAGTTGATTAAGACATAATAAAAAATGTAAATAATTTTGAATTAATATTTTTCAGAATAATGCTTATTCTTTTGAACATGTTACAAGGACTGTGAGAAAGCAGAAAAAGGGGCAAACTAAAAAAATAAATGCACACATCTACATAGCTAATTTAACAGTGGGCTTTTATAACACTTTCCTTTCTGGTGTGTGGTAAGTCCCACATGCAGTATCTGTATTTGTTGGCAGATGGAAAATGGGAGCAGAGGGAAGTGTTCCTCATTTAAACAGATCTGCTTTCTTTTTTTAAATAATAACCAAGAAATAAGCTATCCTGTTAGTGTGTTTGGCTATATATACTTTGCTGCTTAAAATGGCCCTGAGCGTATTAATAGTATAGCATAGGATTCAAATATTATCATTTGTGGTGGGTGTGGGAGTGAAGGCCTTGTCGTTGGGTTTGGGAATATGTACCATGGGAAATCTCTAATGAAATTACTGTTACTTCACACAGTGTGGTCCATTCCAAATGCTGACCATTTACTTGTCAGATATTTTTCAGGAGCCTTGCAGATAAGATAGCTCTGTGGGGATTGATTTAGTTGTGTTCAGAAAACTAGGCTCTCACCAGAGATGGGGAAACCACCCCACCTTGCTTTCAATTTGGTGTAGAATATTAACGAGGGGAGTGTTAGTCTCTGGAGCTTCATCCCACCCTTCAACACATCAGATTCATATTAGCAATATTTATTATCTAGAAGGGTGACTCACTGTCAGCTGTTTTCATTTTTGCTTATAGTACCCTGGAGCAAAATCTATATGTAAGTAACAATTTACATTTTCATTTCTGTATTTTATTGCAGTGGAGCTGGTCACAATACCATAGTAACAGTTGCTTTGCAGTTTCACTTTTGACAGCATTTGATTCTTTGCCATAGCAGATGTGGTTAAAAGGCTTGCTTTTGGTAAGAACTAGTAAACCTGCAATTCTGAATAATTAAGTACTATTATTTTGTTGAAAGAATTTAAAAGGAAACATTTGTCTTTATTTAAATAAAGACAAATATTTACAAAAATAAGTAAATAGAAATATTCAGTACCTCATTTTGCTTCAAGACTTGCTTCATACATAATGTGTGTGCATATTATATTGAACAGCATGTGCAATGTGTAAAGACAATTTTACAACTTCTACAGCTGTTCACCACATGTGGGGCTGCATGGGGAAAACAAATATGAGCTATGAATGGTCCCCAGCTTATGCCCCTCTGAGAGATGTATATGGTTACAGTAAAAAATGTGCATAGAGCATTGTTAATAAAATGCTGATAGTTACTGAGGTCTAAGTTTTGAGTAGTACAACAAGCCTGCATTTCAAAAACTACACACAGAACAAGAAAATTCAACTAAATGGCTGAATAGGTTGGTTTGAACTCTTTTTTTACCCACAGAAATTCAACAAATACACAAAGTACACAGGGCCTTAGTATTACTACTTAGGATAGCATTTACTTTCAAACATTAACTTCATATCTTGTAATTAGAAAAGACAGCGGCCCAGTCATATGTTTTATCTGTCTTTTGCTAACTTGACCTAACAGATGCTAACTACCTTTCTTCTGGATGAATGCTTTCATTTGTTGCCATTGCACTTTTTAACAAAAAAGGTAAAAGAAATACATTGCATCTGATAAATCACTCTTGGTTTTGGTAAAAAAAAAAAAAAAAGTTTTCTCAACCTATGGTAAATAAAGCTGTTTTATCATTAATGTATGTGGGATTTATCATGCAGTTGTTAAGAAATTACCTTCGTAATCCCTTCTGCATGTAAGAGAATTTGTTACCTTTTGTATTTCTAACATTCAATGTTTGAACCAAGGAATTCTTTGGTTTTCTCTTCAGGGACCTCAACTCCATCCCATACAATGAAACAGTACTATGGTTGAATATTTTTATCTTGAAAAAGTAAAACCAGTTAAGAAATAAAGGTCAGCACAAGACATTATCTCCTCTGGTATATTTGCCTCATACATACAAGTATGGATATGTAAGGTTCCAAGTGTAATGGAAGAGTCATTTGTGTTTTGTTTGAGAGGAGAAAGAGGACTAGGGAGAGGGATTCTGCAATCCCTTCATGGACAGTCAGTGTAGTTCTCCATAGCAGAGGGCCAGTACAAATTCTGGATACAACATGGAGTCAAAATAGGAATGAAGAAAGGCAGAGCAGTATATGAAAGTTATTTCTCTGCATTGGCATGGATTTCAGCACTTAGAAGCAAAGACCAAAAAATGTTTTGCAACCTTGCATTCCCTTCGGGTGTGAACATCTTAGAATAGTATCAGATTCATGTATAGGGCAGGTAGCAAGTGCTAGTGCTGTCAGTGCCCTGCAGTATCTTATCTGTAAGTTCCTCTTGCCCGTGCATGTCCCTGAAGAGAAATTAGAGTAAAATTGTGTCCTGTGAGGTATTTTGGATATGCCTACGTCAGCATTTTAGGCTGAATAAGGAGCAGGCTTTGGAAATGAACCTTCTGGTCATTCCCACATGAGGGGCTTTGGTTTCCAAGGTGGTTTACAGTGTCAGAGTACACAAATGGGATTACCTCCTGAGTAAAATTAAACTGTGACCCAGGATCTAACATGCTCCAGCAACTAATGGACATGCAGTCCACACTGGAACTGGTTGGAAATAACTTCCCATAAGCCGTGTCTAGTGTAGCTATCAGACCCTCAACACATATGGTTTTGTTCTGTAGACTACTTCCTATTGTACCTGGCTAGTTGTTAATGGAGAGGTACCCACAGCTTGATCATTAACAGGTCTTGCTTTTAAAAAAACTTATTATGGGAATCTGCTCTTTTATCTCCTATTCTTTCTGGAGTTACTTAACTGTTCATTAACAAAGTGGTTGGTCTATTTCATGAGAGAAACAGGATGAGACAGATGGAGGCCAGCCAATATTCTTTAACATGAGGCCTTTCTCACCCTCATAGTGATAGTTTTGTGGTTTGCACATTAGGAACAGTTTTCAATGTAGTTAACTATTCTGCTTCTGCTGCCTCTTGATATCTAAATATTTTGACATTTAAATATCTAGATATCTAAGTAATCTGAAAAAAAATGTATTCTTTATGCATGGGATAACAAAGAGCTCTCTGGTTTATAGATTTTCTGTCTCTGTACTTGTGTAGATCAGTGTATTTTCTAGGGCAGGCAAAGTTTTTTTTTCATGTTTTAAAAAGTGTGCATTGTGTAGAAATGGTTTGTAGGTTTTTTTTTTGTTTTTTCTTTCCCCCCCACAAAGGGCAATTGAATTAAACAAAGTATCAAAAAGGAAATGCAAGTATATATTGTTTCATTCTTCAGACTTTTGGTCTCTTATGCCCTATAGAAGTTGAAAACTCTTAGGTACATTTTGGCTAGTTCATAAAAACATGAGGTTTTCAGTATAAGTTTTGAAACCTCCTGCAGATCTGTATTGCTGTGGTGGACCCCTGCCATGCCAGCCTGTCAAGACCTCACCAAAAAAAAAAAAAAAANTGCCACACCTGAAAAACCCAAAAAAAAAAAAAAAAAAAAAAAAAAGTGCAAATGAAACTCCTGGCCCTTAAAACAAAATGAATCATTCAGGCAATAGCAAAATTTGAAAGGTCTGAATAGCGAATTTACTGGATACATACATTTATAATCTCTGCTAAATGAGTAACTTGCCTTGATTGTTTCTTTCTGTCTGTGGTTTTCAAAAGCATTGAGTGTGCAATTTTGTTGCCTGTCTGCTAAACTAGGTGGTTCAACAGATGCACAGGTCACATGTGGCAAGTGTAAGTGTAACCTGGTTTTTGAAAAACGTTCTTGGTCCTGTGATATAGCAGGGCCTGGACTGTCCCTGCTTTTAAGCAATTTCCACTTGATAACACTGGGGGCACTGGCTCTGACGTACTTAGTTTGCTGATGTCCTTCAGCTCATTATCGCCTTCATATTTGACATTGCCAGTTCTGTGGAAGTAATAATCCAGAAATACATAAAATTCTTGTTAAGTTGTGCAAGGCAAGGAATGGTGGTGGCTTACAAGAAGCAGCTGTGAAAATTACTAGGGCTTGTGTTTGGGTCCACAGCAAGGAATATGAATGAAAATACAGCTAGCTGAATATACTCTGGACTGCTTATGAACTGGTATTTCACATTTTTTGTCTTTAGATATGTGCTGTGATTAGTGGTGTTGGTCAGCTGCTTTCAATTTATTTGTGTGGATTTCTAGGTTGAAAGATTGTCTTTCTCCACAAGCCCTATGCTCACTAGGGCAATCAGGAGACCCAAGAAGTGGAAAGACCAATCTTTTCCCTCAAGGTTTGGTAAAGGAGCAGATGGAATGTTGGGTTGTTTTTCTTCCTCTGTCTCATTGCTCAAGATCTCTCCTGATCTTTTGTGTATATTTGAAGAGAAAAGAAACTTGCATTTGGCTTTTTTAATGTGTAAACAGCAACAAAGACTGGATTTTGATAGCAATTCACATGCATCTACACTAAATAATTGATACTTTATGAATCAGTGTATGACATGAAAGCCTTCCAACAGCAAATTATGTGTCAGATTAAAGTGAAAACCCTTCATATATTATACGTATGCACTTGCGTTACATGCCCATCCAGACTTAATGAAGGACAGATAAGACTGATAGGTCACATTTCCCTGGCACATGTGTTATTGTAATTCCAAGGATGATGAAATAACACACGGGAAAAACAAACAAATGCCATTCAACGTAAGGCATTAATTAGTAGCAGTCTAAAGAAAAATAAGAAATATAGTGTAATACAGATCATTTGGAGAGATGAAATTGAGATCCAATACTTGCAAAAAGACTCTAATTCTTATATACACAAAGACAATAGAATGTGTTCTCTGAAATAGTTAATGCTGCACTGTATATGTGAAGGAAAAACTTTTACATTGATTCATGATTCCAGCTGGATCTAAACTGTAAGTCCCATAGGAAAGCATAAAATTAAGCATCAATTCACTTTTACAAACTTGTTTTTCAGTAGTATTGGTAATTTCCATTGCAAAAGAAAAATAAAGATGTGTTCTCCAGGAGCAGTGCTAAACCTGAGCACAAAGCAGTAGTGCAGAATCCTTCCCTGAACTTTTGGAGTTTAAACAAGAAACAATTTGGAGCATGAGCAATACATTACTTGGTAATTCCCAAATCCCAAAATTTTGCCACAGGCTGGTATTTAAGTTCATATAGCTAATAGATTTAAATGGGTGACTTTTTCTTGTGGGAAGAATGTTTGGAAACACACTGTATACTGAAGAGAGGCTCTTTTTATGGCTTTGCTTTAAAATGTGATTACCTGTATTGGGCTTCAAAAATATCATACTGTATCACCTTAGAAACATCTTAGGACTTTGTCATCCTCAAACCACTTTGCAGACTGATAAAACAGTAGATTTGTTTAATAAAACAAGGACTTGCAACTTCTGGTTTTTTGGTTTGGTGTTTTTCTGGGATTTTTTAGGTTTAATTGTTTACTTGACGTGAAATTTCATTGGTATGTATAGCTAGATTCTGAACATCTAGCCAAACTATTCATTATGTGACAGAAATGTAGCTAAAACAGTCTTATTTCAGGCATTTTTACTGTGCTGGATAAAATTTACTTTATGAAAGATAATGACTAGCAGCTTGATTTTGGCTCTGCTTCATCTTTGAGGCAGGCTGTACTTAAATCTCCTTCCATTTCTTTATCATGATCCATTTTATCATGTCCTTGCAATTAAATCAGATTGGGAAGAAAAAGAGAAAAACAGATCAACTAAAGATCAAAAGGGCTAAAGAAAATGTCCAAGACAAATAAGTAATACAGTGTATCAAACTTCAATGCACAATTACACTGTCTTGCATCCCTTTCATTCACTTACCTTTGCTAATTGAAGTTGTTAGCTCTCTATGCAGCACCTTTGTCCTGATGTTTTTCAGTAAAACACTTGGCACCCTGTGGAATTATATAGATAAAAAATAATAAAGTGATTAGGAAATTGTAGACATGAAAATATTTTTGCCTGTGATACTTTCATCTTGGATACAAAGAATTTCACCCATTATATCATCTTGAAACCACAAGCATGCAAAATGAAGTTCAAAACAGAATACAGCAGTTTGGGACCCAATCCTGCAAACCACACATGTAGTTTTAGCCATATGTATAGTTCCATATTTTATGTATTACAGGGTGAATATCAGTTATTTAATATGTGGGCTTGAATCTGAAAGTATATGCTATTCAATAATTTTCATGTGACTAATTCTAGGTGTGTTATGATTGAACATAAAGAGAATTGTCTGGAATTGAACAGTTTAAAGTAATCATTGATTTTTGCTTATTTGATTAGATTCTGGATTGAGCTTTAAACAGACAACATGCAATATGAGGAATGGGATCCAGCCAGAAGGAAGTGATTGAGCAGTGAAGGTATGCTAGTTTCACATTTTTCTTGTTTGATCTTCTGTTGATCTTTATCTTCTTTCATATAATCTCTCTTTCCTCCCTCTTCTGGTCTGTTGTGTTTGCATTTGGTAGGTTGAGGGCCTATAAACATCTTATCAGAAAAATGTTGGAAGGAGGGTAAGGGGCATATCAGAGTCAGTAGAAGAGGAGTGCTGGGTATAAAGGAGCTTATGTAGGGCAGGCATGAGAGAACAGGAGGCACAAAGGAGGTGATTAGTTATGCTGGAGGGTTTTTGTCTTTTTGCTTTTTAAAATCTGAAATCTCTAAGACCATGTTATTTGAATTGGAAATGTGTCCTCAGGTTTGAGTTTAAAGCCCATGGTATCTTCCAGAATTGCACTGTACATAACTTGTCCAAATTTGGAATTATTCCAGATTTGCTGCTACATTTGAAATTTACTCCCTGCCTGAATCCAAAGTAATTTCAAGTGTAGACAAGCCTAACAGTTCAACACTAACATTTACTTACCTTTAGCAAAAGTTTTAGGTTTTCAAGGAATGCAGGATCATTTAGTAGAGAATGTAGAATTTTACCTCATTAGTTTGTATTAATGAGTTATTTCCTAAGAAGCTTTTAATGGCTTAATTGTATTAACTAAACCTTCATATTAAAGGTTCTTGGGTAGAGTCATATGATTAAAACCATGGAGTTACTGCAGCATAACAACTCATATCTAGTCAGCAATGTATGGTTAATGCTTTTAGACCTTTCCTTGCTTTCAGCAGCACAATAAATCAGCTTAAAGCACAAAGCTAATTTTACATAATAACATTTTACCTCAGAGGGGGACAGAATGGATGTCATGGGCAATGACTGCACTCATCTGAACGTACTCCTTGTGCTTGATCCCAATTCCAACCCCATCCTCTGTACAAGATGTCCTTCAGGATGCCTATTCATCCATTTGGTTTTTGAAATTTAGTGAATTAGTGTGTTTACTCTTTTCTGGACTTTCAAAACTTTTTTTTTCAAAACCATTTTTTAACATTTCAAGAGCATGGCTACTGGCCTGTTTTCTGGATCCAGTGTTACAGAACCTGTATTGGCTTAATGTAGGACGTGATCCATAAATTTAAAAGCAAACAGGAACAGTTCTTAGGACAGCGTGGTCCTTCCTAGATTTCTTTTTTTTTCCCTAACCCTTTATTGGTTGGGACAGTCTTTTAGCCTTGAAAATATTCTAGACACTGTATGAAGTAAGAGAGTTTTATCAGAATTAGTCTTTACTAACATCTGAAAATAATTTCTGTGATTTTAATATACTTTATGACAAGAACACATTTTCATAGAAAGTTGCTCATTTATGGAAGTCTGTGTTTCTCATTTATGGAAGTCTGTGTTTTCAGTTAGAATCTCCAAGTCAATTTGGGAATAAACATTTAGTAGAGCTATTGTACCTTTCATTTCTTTTGGTGGGTGGAGTATGTTTAAATAGTACTATGAACAGGAAAGTGATCATCAGATGCCTACATCCTGCAGCAACTATTTAAAGTGCACTTGTACTTGTGGCAGTGGATTCATCACATGAATATGTTAATGAGCAGGCAGAATATTCAGTGCCACATCAATGGCAGCCTGCAGTCCCCAGCTCCATGTTTAGTCCCAAGGCCCCAGTCTAACATCACTACAGAAGGCTGAGAGGATTCTCTGTCTCTTAAAACTGTGGAAATTACCCATGCAATGATGGGTTTAGTGCTAAAGTTTTGAGAACAAGTGAACCCTAATTATCTTTTCCTACCCAAACCATTCTATAATTCTGTGACTATAGGATGGTATCCAAATGAATAACCCCTGTCCCTGGGAAGGATTAGTTAGTCCAGGTTGGATGCCATTTTAACAGATTAATACTGCTCCTGGCTTGGGTGACCTGAACTCAGCTGGCTCCTCAGTGCAGGTTAGGGCTTTATGACCATAACGTGAAATTGGTAATTGAAGCTGGTCTAGAATTTTTTCAGAGTAGTAAATGGGTAGTTATCCACAAGAGTATCCCTACTGAATTTTGTGGGAAAGGAGGAAAAAAGGAAATTAAAACTTTCAAGTGATGTTAACACTTTTAACAGTGCATATTTTTAAAGATTTTACATTTACTTAGGCTTAATTCTGTAGCACCATGAAAACCTCTAAACCTCCTGCAAAAGTGAACTGTCACAGCTTTCATACATCTTAGTGAGGATAATACATCACATTGCTGGATTGGGCCAATGCCTGCTAAGTTAAATAATCCTGCCCTAGACTGAAGTTAATCATTAGATCAGCAAATACTTAAAAAGTAAGTAAAAATCTCAATTATGTATATAATTGTGTTTGTCAACTGCAAAGATTGAACACTACAGTTATGACTATAGGAATTTTCCATGGCTTTAAGAGGAAATTAGGTGTTTTCAGTTTATTCTGCCATGAAATGTTTAAAAAAAAAAAAAGAAAAAAAGAAGAAAAAAGCCAACTGTATATCATTATGTTCCTGCATGAGCCAACCCATGTACCTAATTGTACTTCAATGTGGCAATTTGTCATGGCTTCAGTCTTTGAACTTCATGTACATCAACTGAGTTACATATTAGTTTATAACTAAAAATCAGTGTTTGTGTCTTAGAAAGTATCAAACCTTTTCAGATAACAGGACAAGTGGTGTAAATCCTAGACTGTGGTCAAGGATGCTGAGAACCTAACAGAATTGGCTCCATGGATAAGAAGCAGTTCTTACCAACATCACTGAAAATGGTGAAAATAACTTGGCTAGGGTTAGACCTATATACGAAGAATTATATTTTACTAAGACTTGTGCATACACATTTGATGTCAGACACTTGAACAGCTCTCATGGCTGCTTATTTGAGTGAACCTAATCTGTTTGATTTAATCTTTGCAGGATTGGGACCTAAATGAGTAATTAAAATTAAAATAATTGGTTTGCTTAAGTTTCAACCCTATTTTTAATCAGCAGTCTGGAATTCTAGCTAGCAGAAATACCATAGACACACAACATGCCTTGAAATACATATATTGCTATAGAATATTAGTTGTCTTCTTTGTTGAAGGGATTTCCCCCACCTCCACATCCCCCTTGCAAAGATTTGCATCCTACATAGAGCAGTGATAGGAAGGAGATATGTCATGCTCCAACATGCACAGCTTTTCATACACTAAAAATAAATAAAAAATTCTGTAAGTGAGCTTAGGGGGCCAACAAGCAGTCTGAACTTGTATTTTACTTGTTTCTGCAGGTTTTTCTCCATGTTTTGTAAGCCTGTTTGCTGAAATATTTAATGTAGACTAAATGCTTTATATTTTATTTACTTTGATTTACTTGCTTGAGCTCTCATATACAGGTAGTGTAGAAGTTTCTAGGACTAGTCTTTGGGGGACCCAGCCACTGACTGATGTGTGGTACATGCAGCAGAACTGTGAGTAAGGCTTGTCTAAATAGGTATAGGTCAAAATTAAGTGTGAATGGCAGTGGATTATTCTAGGTTGCAACCTGGCATTTCAAGAGTGGCTAAATTGTGTCTGGACTCTCGTGACATGCCTCTTGGGTAGATGTAGGAACTTGGCATTCATGACTAAGGGCAAAGGGCCTGAAGTCAAACTGCATTAATAAGAAAGCCAAATAAACTAGTAAAATTTTGCTGAAACATACTGAAACTCCTCTCTCCTCTAACTCCACATGGTCTCCATGCCTATACAAGAACAATTGCTTATTTGGATAATAATAGGACTAGGGCTCAATTTTGTGATGGGGGTTTTGCTGTATTGTTTGCCAAGTTCTAGTACTGCTCTATCACCACAATCCTTAGAGGACATATAGGTCCTGAGAGCAGCACACATGTGACCTTGCAGTCTTGCAGGACTGTATCAGAAACTAACTCTGTTCATCCTGCTGAAGGACAAAGTCACAGTTCAACTGGGCTACGGGTGGAAAGGCCTCATTCGCGGTGCAGCTCCCTTAACGACAGTTTGCTCCACAACTCAATAGTCTTGAAGCTTAAACGTGCCTTCTGCACTTAACTGTTATTTTCATCACTTTCTGTTATTTTCTAGCATAATGAACCTCGAATGATCTGGATCAGTTTGCACTACTGTAAACGATGTCAACTCAGTGGTGTTGGCCAAAATTCGTTCTGATGCGGGCTTTTGGCTGCCCTTGGCTGGGGTGGCAGCGCTGAGGGGGCGGCCGTGGCCTCGATCTGCCCCAGCTGCCGGCGAGAGCCGGGCCCGCCCGGGGGGCTGCAGGGACGTACCTCGGTGCACAGGGCAGGGCACCGTCACACCGCCGCTCACACTGGGCCCGGTGCCGAGCGCAGCCCAGGCTCCGTTACGGACGCGGTGCCCGCCGGCCTCAGGCGGCTTCGAGGCCGGCAGCTGAAAGCCGTTACCGGCCCCGGCTGCCGCGATCGGGCTCTATCGCCGCTGATGCCCCTCGCCCCGGCTGCAAGGGGGTTTTCGAGCCGCTGGCTGCCAGCAGGGCCCGGCCGTGTGCGTCCCCGGGACCCCCCTCACGGCTGCCGGCGGGGCGGGCGGGGCTCAGGTGCGGGACGGGACGGGCGGGGCCGCGGCGCGCGCTCGCTGCACGCGG
>VZTX01025429.1:214246-386111 GCA_013400915.1 Pardalotus punctatus
GCCTCGCCGGGATGCGCCGTCCGCTGGGGCGGGCGCGGGGTGTGCGCCTCACGCGGTGTCACCGCGCGTGGGCTGAGCGGGAGGGTCCCGGGGGCCTCCGCCGGGTGCGGGAGCTGCCGGCGGCGGTCAGTGTCCCCCGTGTGCCGTGAGGAGCCCCGGGAGCGGCTCCCCCCCCCCGCCCCCGGGGGGCGCCGNGAGGGGAGAGTCGAGAGGTGGGCGGCGGGTGAGGGGGAGCTACAGGTGTCCCGGAGAGTCACTGTGTCCTGTGGTTGGTACGTGCTGGGCGAGTTACGGGCACTGAGTGAAGCCCTCTGCAGATGCTCGCACTGCTCTGCGTGTGGTGCGTGTGTGTGTGTGTGTTTCCGTACCCTTCATGAGGCCAGGTGAGGACTCAGCAATGTACAAGCTGAGTATGACTTTAGTGTGAGAGTAATATGAAGGCCAGTATAATGTCCTTTCATTGCCATTTCACTGAGGAGTTGTTGACGTGACGGTGTTGCTGTTGCATGTTTAGCAGGGGATGCACTGGAGTCAATTTACTGCAGGCTTCCAAGTACATCTCTCCTAGTAATAACAAGAATGTGCCTTCAAAGTTAGATGTAAATTAAGTAAGTTTTTAAATACGAGCTTTCCCGAGTTTCGTGTGCACTTGTAATTCCAGAGTCACTGTCATTGGTGTCAAACAGCATGGGAGGTAGTAACTTCTCGTCCTTTTCAAAAGAAAAGACTTTCTTCAGGCATAGTGTGCATGTGCAGTTATGCTTTTTCCACTTGCTGTGGATGTAACCAGCTGTAAATCTACTTATCTCAGTTCTAGTAAGCTGTTAAAATTAATTTGCTATCATTTATTATTTTCTTATCAAATGGATGATTATCGGCACAGTTCCTTTTTTACAGAGACTTTCTGATAGCATTTGTAACTTATTATAGAGACACGTGGACAAACAAGTGCCATGATTTTGTTCTAAGAAAATGTTTTTCTGGCTGGGTCTGTATTTATACCAATCTTAGTTTTTATCTACATTTTATTTGATGAGGTCAAACAGGCTAATATTAGACCCCCACAGGGGAGAAACGCCAAAGTGAGAGAGCTGCCTGCTCACTAATTGTGGTGTCAATTAAGTTTGTCTCACAGTGATTCAGAGGACTCATAGTATTGTAGTCTCATATGTGGAAGACGTTACACGTGTGAATGAAATGTCTTCTCAAGACAAAAATCTATTTGTTTATCGCTACTTACGAGGATTAGTTTATTTCTCTTACAGTCCGTGCTTTTTTCCATGAATGCCAGGCACAGCATGAGTTGGTAGCTGGGTTTTAATTAGCACTGCACAGGTGTCCTATCAAAGTATTCCCAACAAGAGTTTTAGTAAAATGTTAATGGAAGATGCTTCTTTATTTGAAGAGCTCCAGTTTAACCCATGAAAGCTTATAGGGCTTGAGTTCCAGCTGAGGAGGAGCTGCTCTTCGAACATGGACCTGGGCTGACACCAACTGCTGCAGCTGGTGCTCGGCTGGGGGAGGAAGGGAGGGACGCGTGTTGGGGGGGGGGGCAGGTCATTGGCTTCCTTCAGTGAAGAGTCCTTTGCTCTGAAAGTTGCTTCCCCCAATTGTTTGCTGCAGTCCAACCTTTTTAAGTTTAAAGCAACACTTCAGATTTTTCTCTCCTGAAATGCTTTCTGTCCCTGGGGACATCGTGTTTGGTTGTTGATTTTGATGCACGTTTTGTGTGTCCAGAGCCTCATCTAGTCAAAACGTGTAAGTGATATCCACTAAGGATGTGAATTATTTTAAAAATAAAGCTCCAGATTTTGTTCCTGTTATGCAAAACATATTTTGATACCCCAGCATCTTGATACCTACCTCAGGAACAGTGTTTTGAAGTCAATTGCTAAACCAGCAGGGGGAACACAAAACTTTCTGTCTATAAAGTCTCTCTCCCTACCACAGTTGTTATTTATTAAAACTTTGTGCCTATGCTTTTGATAATATTTCTTTAGAAGATGAGTGTCAATTTACTTGGAATCCCCACATACATTGGAATAAACACGTTATTTTAAAATTCTTGTTTATAAATTTCCTCTAGCAGGCATGTCTTCCACACTTCTGAATGGAATTTTTGTCATATTAGCCATTACTGACTTGCAAAAACATTAAAGGTTTATTTGAGTTAAATTTCTCTTTGAAGATGTTTGAAGTGACTTAAACCCAAGAAATGATATTTTGAGTAATGCTGCAAAGTTTCAGTTAATGAACTAGACCAAACATTTTCACAGTGGAGCTCTTACTATATCAGATTTAGGATTGTATGGAGACATCTTGAGAGCTAAAGTTGCATTGCAAAGCAGTTGTATTCTCCCAATAAACTATTTCTAGTATTTAGGGTTTCCATAAGAGAAAATATTTTTAGGTACTCTCTTAAGTTTTAAGAAGTCATTACTAACTTATTACTGTAGAGGTCAACTGACAGTCCCAGCACAGACCAATAATGGTTTTCTTTATTGATTCATATTGGCATAATGATTAGGTCTTTTGTACCAGCAACACTGAAAGGTAAAGGCTGTTGCCAAAGAAGGTAATGTGGATGGCTTGCATCAATCCACATTGCTTTCTGGACTGTGAATTCTGGTGCCGCCA
Organism: Pardalotus punctatus; assembly: GCA_013400915.1. Classification (NCBI taxonomy): domain Eukaryota; kingdom Metazoa; phylum Chordata; class Aves; order Passeriformes; family Pardalotidae; genus Pardalotus; species Pardalotus punctatus. The sequence continues at coordinate 216,884 of VZTX01025429.1, forward strand.
AATGGCAAATACTGGAGGTATGGATGAACAAACAGATGGCTGAATGCACAGTGGAGAATGGAAATCTGCAGCATGTCAGCTCTTCCCCAGTAAGAGCTGGGGAACGGGCTCTTACCTACAGTGAATGTGAGAATCTTGCTGCTTCTGCTTGAGGTTAAGCCATCTTCCACTGATGGTGGGATAAAGACCCCAAGGAACATTTGCTATTGAGTAGCCAGTTTGCTGCTTGTGGGTGGTAACAATTGTATATTCCACCAGCATTAAGTGTTAGAGCAAGTAGGGACAAAATAGAGTTCAACTGAGATTAATAGTCCTAGGCCAGGTTTAAAGGAAGATATGTAAGCTCTGGTTCTGGAATAGCACTGACTGCATATTGAAGTATAAAATATATATAAATGTATATAAAGAATATACATATTTCAATGGCCATGCATTGTTTTCTAAGAGCATTATGTGATGTTGCCTGCTACTGAAGGTACAAAAAGGTATGTTAAATTCTGTTGGCAGTCTTCTTCTGTTGTTTTCACAGAATCCCCAAACTTTCTCCAGGTGGTTCTCTGAGATGCTGAAGTGTGTAATTTGTAAAGCCAAAGTGAAATTTCTGTTTTAATGTGATTTGAAAATAACAGTAAATCTTTGCCTGATTTGTCTTACAGTTCTTTTCTTTGATACATTCAATAATATTCTGTTAACATTTAAGATATGAATTACCAAGTTTTGGGCAATTTATCTGAATCTCAGGAAATGCTCTCTGGGATACAGATTGCAAATATCTTTGCAATCACATTACTTCTGATCTAGTTCCACAAAATATTTGTGTATTATAAATAGGCATTTCTTCTTTAGCAGTAATATTTGTGGTGATTAACAGTGGTATGCTAGTTTCTAGCCTCTTCATGAATAGAAGCATGTTTTTGCCATAAAAATGTACTAGCAAAAAGTAGTGCAATTGCAATTGCTTTATCCATAACTGTGGATTTGCATTTTTATGTGCTGGCAGTCATCCAACAGAGCAGCATTTCTTGTACTATTACAGCAACAATTAACTCTGTGGTAGCCAAAATGAAAGAGATTTACACATTCCTGAAAATCACTGAAAGAGGGACTTTAAAGCTGCCACTTAGTTTATAATCCATATTTTTTATTTCAAGTATGACAAAATAGATTTTTTTTTAAAAGATGAACTTACTTCATGACCTTGATTATCTAAGTAGTCATATTTGTCAAGTTCAGCAGAGAACATTTAATATATTGCATTTTAAGTGTAATAACTGTTGACTTGTGCTGCTTATAAATAATTATGTCTTGGGAAGTGTGCTAGTTTCTGATGTATCTATAATGAAATGAATGGTGTTTTTGAGAAAAATGTGAAAATAATAATTGCATCTTCATTCTGTGAATAGTACTTTAAATTGAGCTATATCTGCTTATTGTTAACAGACTTAATTGCATTATATTTAGCACTTCTCTGTAATACTCTGTCTAATTTCAGCATACTAGTTGGCCAAATTCAGAATTTTTTCTTTTCCACTTTCCTGTTGTAAGATTTTGAGAGCCAGCTGGAAAGGGTCTCTCTTTTAAATAATTTCAATTATAACCTTGCAAGAGACTGTTTAGATTGCAGGAGAACAGCTTATCTAGAGGTCTTGGTTCTGAAACAGGTTAATTACAAAGCAACTGTGTAGAGGCTGTTTTTCTGCACAGAAGGCAGTAAGGGGCTCTGATACATAAGGTGTTTTTAATGATTCTGAAGAATAATGGCAATTCACTTATTCTCTGATTCTCCGTTGCAAGCATAGGCATTTTCTGTTGGAAATCAGTGAGTTATATTGTGTGAGTCAGGGACAACAAAAAAGTCCCAGAGTATCCAGTGAGCTTACTGTGTAGTATAAATCTGCTGAATTCATGTGTTTCTTTGCCAAGAAGCAGGAGGTGGATTGAAGACTGATATGCCCTCTTTTGTCTTACATTTAACAAGTACTTTGTTAGACTGTAGCTGCATTTGACACAGTGTGATTAAGAACTATGGTAGTGTTTTATCACACATATATGATACCTTGTTTTTGATGATTTGAGTGAAACAAAATTCTGTTTTACTTTACAAAGCTGCTGTTGCAGTAGTTGAAAAGATGGGCCTTTTCTTGTAGCAAAACTATTGCATTAATGAATCAAGTCACTCCTCCAGTATGTACAGCTTGTGTTCTGTGATAGATTAGTTCCTCCCCCCAGCATGTAAAATGACCAGTGTTTCTGAATACTTGTAGATCTGGTGATTGGGTTCACTCCAGTGATGAGATGTAGCAATTTCCTTCTGGCAGACAAGGTGCACAAATTATTTATATGAATAATGGAATTTATTGTGGCCTAACCTCTCACCATACCTGTGCCCAAAGATTTTTACAGTTGTCATTTATATATTTTAAATGATTAAAGGAAATGCTGAATGGTAAAGGTTTTATGGGATTGTATCTCCATTCTGAGTGGAACATACTTGTGATTCATACATTGACTGAAATAAATCTCCAATGAAGTGCTTATAAATAATACTTTTTTTATTAAAAAAGTTTTGCTCTAACCTGAGCATGTTTTTCTGTTCAGCAAATTGAATTACATCAGTTATTTGGCAGACAGGGAAAGGGCAGACTGCCCCTACACAAAGAGAAACTCCTTTTGACTCATTCCTTTAACTGTGTGTCGCTTTAAGGACTTCCCTATTTGTGTGGGAGAAGTTTCCTATCTCTAAGATGTGCAGCTGAAAGTTTAGTGGCTGACAGTTAACTTTTGGTAAATGTGTTTATCTTGTATATTTGTTTAGCAACCTGAAGAATTAATCTAGTAATCTGCCTGCCTATTGGAGCTTGCCTTATTCTAGAGACCAAAAGACATGCTTCTTTTGTTGTTCTCTTTTGTTTGGCTTTTTTTCCCCAAAATATGGGCCTGATAATGCATGCAGTGAACTTTAAAATACCTAGTAGTTAATATTCCAACTTGTTAATTTACATCTTGTAGTATCTAATGGCCCATGGCAGTGAGGAGGGCTGGTTTGTATCACCTCATCCAGTTTCTCTGTAATGGGAAGCGCTGATTTTTCGATCGATTTTTATTTACTGGGTAACTTTATTAGATTGTTCTTCCCTTCCCAAAGAGGGTTGCATAGCTATACAGTGAATTTATGTTTAATGCTATAGTCTTTCTTTTCATCATTACTCTTTGTGGGTTTCTCACAATTAACACAGACAGTTTCATGTATTTATAGGTCATGGTTTCAAAACTACTTCTCTAAATGTGTAGAGGTAATTTCAAGATTTTAAGTTCACCAGATGCTGATTTGATTTTTTTTTTTCAAGTAGGAAGGTTCCAGATAGAACATTTCTAGATGCACTCCTAATGTTTGGCAGCTCAGTCTTGAAAAAAATAACACCGTCAAGCATTCATTGACTGCAATTTGCTAAAATCTTTTGCCCTGCATAGAAGAAGCCTTGCTGAATTGTTGATAACTTTCCATCCTGCTGTGGCTTCAATTCCACAGAGAGATGCCTTCCCTAGGGTTATATCTGTCTTGACAGGTACATTAGAGCTGTTATGTGTTCAGTTTAGGTGAGCAATTAGAGACTCAGCCAAGTAAAACTTAAGATAAATTAAATTTGTGTCAAGTTGTTGGCTGCTACTGTGTTTGTGAAATAAGATAGTCCAGTGCCAGGAAACCTATTCTGTTTCCAATTAGAAACAATAAAAAAGTAAGTAATTAGTCCAAAGAAATTTAACTATGAGAAGGAAAGGTTGTAGAGATGTTTATTTCTTGCATTTTATGATGGTCTTGCTCAGCTTGAAGATTCCTGTTTCCAGTGTTTTTGGTTTGTGTTTAGGGTAAACTTTTCAGAAGAAGCAAGTCTCCTTTAAAAAACATGAGCTTGGTTCCTGTTAGTTGTGGTGAGATATTACTGGTTAATTGGGAACTTGCATTTTATTTAAATGTACCTTTGAGATTTCTTGGGTTGCATTTTGTTTATGTATATATGTTTCTAGTAATCGCTGCTTTTTTCTTCCTTCTGCTTCCTGAACGTGTATCAGGAAGATGGCATATAACTGTACCCTGAGAAGATGAGTGAGATTTTTTCATCCATCTTCTAACTAGAAGTTGAAAGCAGAATGCCTAAAGTCATGTTGGCTTTCCAGGCAGGTGTTGTGGGGGTGCTGCTGTGGCCAAGCTGAGGTCCTGTTATGACTTTTTTTGCATGTGAAAGAATAGAGTGCTTGTGAGTTGCACAGAAAATGCATGGCTGAAGCTGCTACTAGACTGCAGATTGCCTGAGCCATTATAGTATAAGGGCTGTTCAGCACCCCAGCATCTTGTTTTCTCCACACCCTTTAGAGATGTCCTGATGTAGGAAGTACCTGAGGGCTCTACAATAAAGTAAAAAAGTCTGATTTGGTACTCGGATTATGTGTAGGGGCATTGGTCTTTTAAACTCTGTCTGCAGTGCCATCTGTGCTTCCTCCTGTAGAGGTTCAGTAACCTCTAGGAATTTCTGCTGTTGTCTAAAAGCAATCTGTTCCAGTCTACTCCTTGTGGAAGTCTTGTGTCCTCTTTCCCCTAAAGGATGCCCAAATGCACTTCCTTCCCTTCCACCTATTGAAACCCTCCTACATCCTGATCCTGTAAGAGACTATTCTCTTGTTTACACTTGGTAAGCAAAACCTTGCCCCTCAGCCTAGGAAGATTCAGCTGCCTATGTCCCAGGGTTTGGGGGAAGGGAAGTCCTGGGAACATACAACAGAATGATTTTTGTCCTGTTTCCGTAAACCGTCTCTTACTTTTGTGCTATATTGTGCAATGATTCTTCAGCTGAAACTTCCAGTGTCTGGTGTAATTTAAAAGCAGTAAAAACAGGTGATTAAAAAAAAAAAAAGAAAGTTGTGAAGCTGAAGGGAAGGTTGGTTATGAAATGATACTGAGAATAGATACCCTCATCCCAACTGGAGCTGCATTCCAGCTGTGGGCAAAATATGTACCAGGTAACAAGATCCGCCTCAGTATACCATTACTAAATAGGTGGAATGGTTTCACATTTTTAACAGACTTATTTGTGTGTATTTTTGTTCTTGTAATTTGGCAAGCAACATTGTAATACATTAATATAAAAATAAATAAACAAAATACTAAACCAAAAATCACATGAAATAGAGGGGCACAATTGCTAAATGGCATAAAACATCTTCCTCTGGCACGTTTCCAGTTCCCATAGCCTTTAACTGTGACTTGTTGAAATGTCCCATTACAAGCACAGCAGCATGTGAACTGCAGGACATCAGAGTTAGTTTTTCCCTGGACTTTTGATATGTCAGGATTTTTAGTTTTATTACTATTCATATATTTCCTGAAAATGAAACCACTCTGTTGTTTCTAAACCAGAATCTGTCCCTTAATAGTTTATGAATAAGTTACTATTATGAGTTCTGAATGGTGGGACTTTGTGTATATGCCTTGGATGGAGGCATTTAAAAACACCTACAGATCTCAAGTTCCATATGAATATTTGCTAATCCTATTAATCAACTTTCCAGCCTCTATGTGTGCAAATCATGAAGAATTGACATGATAAATGTCAGCTAATAAAAAAGAAGTCTTCAAAAATCTGTATTTAATAGGAATAGAACAGTTTTTGAAAGTTTATTTATACCCCTATTCCTAAGTTTATAGAACTGTTCATATAGTTAACTATTTGTGGTTTGTTTTTTTAAACTTGAGATTGGGTGTACTTGATTATAAATGATTGCCTTTTTTACTTACACATGGAATGTGTGTATTCATTGCCTTTGCATAGGGAAGCAACATGGACAACTGCGAGAAAAACTGGTTAAATAAGTGAAATGGTTGCCATGCGTAAAACAAGCAAACAAAAAGTGAAAAAGCTTTGGCTGTGAAGGCTGTCTTGGATGGCCTAGAAACTTGGGTTCATGTTGCTATGGCAAACCAACACAAAGGGACAGATCCTGCTGGCTTTGCTCAAGAATCCCCATTCACTTTGTTGGGACTTGCGATGTGACTTAGAGGAGCAGGATTTTTGGCTTGCTTTGGTAGAGAAGTGTTAGCAGTGCTGTAGAGAGCTGTGCAACGTCTGGCACCATGCATGGAAAGAGGAGGGAATTACCAAAGTCCATCTTGATAAGGAGGAGAGGAAGTGGAAGGTTTTCTTCAGGCACTAAAGGAAAAGTTTAGACAAGAAGAAGGGTAGAGTTAAGGCAAGGGAAGAACTTGTATGGGAAAGGTAGGTGCTGATTAATGAAACAGATGGAGGCTGTTGGGGAAAGGGCTTAAGGGAACAGAAATAAAAGAGGTAAATAAAACAATAAGAGCCCAATTCAGCAAGAAATGTGGCAAATTCCTATGCTAGAGAAGCCTTTAATAGGAAACAAACACCCCAGAATCTGTGGCTCTGGCCACCTGCAGGCATATGTATTGCTAGGTTGGACTGGGCAGAGAAGCTTTGAAAAAGTAAGCAATAATAAATTTACTAAGAGAAGGAAAGCGTGTAAAAGCTGAAGCTAATAGACTGCTGATTTCAAGAATACTAGTACATAATAGGTGCTCGGCTAGAAGTACGGAATCAGGCTGAGTAGAAAGGTGCTCAGATGCCCTGAAGACTGAGCTTAATCCTTGGATGTACTTGTTCATTTTCATTTATAGTTCTTCAAGCACTTTAGAGCGGAGTCCCATCCTCTTTCTGGAGAGCATTAGGCCGGTCTGAGGGTGGATGCATTTCTGCTAGTGGTAGATCAGTGCAGAATGTGATTTCTTAGTAACAAGCCATCCATAGACCACAGAGCTTTATGGTCTGGAGTGCCTGTCAGTAAGGACTGGAAAATCCTGAGGGAAAGGTGTTTATTTTAAGAGTAAACATCATGCTTCTAACCTGTGAATTCTTCCATCTTGTTGTAGTATTAAAGGTGACCTTTTAGTTCCAAAGATAGCTTTGAAAAATCCAAAGACGGATTCTGAGGAAGAGTAGCAGCAGATTTTTATAAAGAAAACTATATCTGTTAGTGAAAGGCAGAGAGAAAACAGTAGTGCCCTCAACGGATTTGTGTTTTGCCTGCTGCTGGCTCTAACAAATGTAGATTGCTTTAAATACCACTGAATTAAGGAGCATTTGTTGTCCTCTAGCTTAGCATAGCAATGAGATCTGTCCTTCCAGGCAGCACATTTCAGTTCTTTCAAAAGGGCCGTGCTTTTCACTGGGTTCTAGCTAAGCTTTATGCATCAAAATCCTCATGGCCATCAGAGGCTCCTAGTTGAAACCAAATTAAAACCTCATGCTTTCTCCTCTTCCTGTTCTTATGTACTTCAAAATGTGTTTTCTCCCTTGCATTCCTCCATCTTCTTTCAAACCCAATAAAATCTAATAGTAGTAAGATTCTTCCTGATGTTCCCAGCAGCGCTCATTCCTAATTGGATCTGCAAACATATATTTCTCAATGAAACAGGGTCTTTGTGCTTTTTATACCCTCACTATTACCAGGACTAGTGGTCTTTACAACAGCAAATTTCACTGAAAATGGTCCTATAGTCTTCAAAGGTTTTGATTGCAGATGCCATCTTTTGCCAGCCTTCCTTGCAGCTTGTTGTAGTATAAAACATTGGCATGAAAACATATTTAGTAAAGCCAAAGCTCTCGTGTCTTATTCTCTTTCTCTTCCACGTCAGGATTTTTTGGTTATACTTTTAATATGCCCTTTTGTGACCTCATTTACAAAAATAACCACACAGATATACCCCAAAGGAAATGATGATTCTCTTGGAAATCTCTTTTGAATTTCAAGTTGATTAGCAGTTGTATTTACTTCTTGGATAAATAGTTTAGGTTCCTTATCCCTTTGAACAGCTTTCTTCTCTTATTTCAAAGGAAATGTCTTCCTATTTGTGGACTGGTTCTACTTTTCCTAGTTTGCAAGTTTCATATATTTTTTTCAGTGACAACAGGTCTCACACTGAAGCAAAACCCAGCAGATCTTGCACCACAGCTTAATTTTCTCACTTTTTTTTTTCTTGTGTGTGTGTGTGTTGTTTTGTTTTTTTGTTTGTTTGTTTGTGTTTGGCACTGTCAGATGGTCACTTAATAGCAGCTTTGTAGCTGACTCCTGTCACGCATGAGGATGATCAGATTTTGCAAAATATTGACAAATTGCCTGCTTAGTAGGTTTAGTCTTAAATGAGTTATTAGTAGCAGTTTTGTCTGTCTTTTGACTTGAATTACAGCTGTGGAGCTGACAGTTTAGATATCGTTCATCCTAAATTCATGAAACTTGGTGTCAGTTTGTCACTTTTTCATGTTGTTTGATATTTGCCCTCCTTCTTGTGAATGCATGTCTTCAAGCAAGTGAGCTCACTCTTCAGAAAGTTCTTCTGCATTTTCATTTAAGTCTTCATTATTCACCTTTCATGAACTGGCAGAATCAGAGTAGAAGTTTAGGGCTTTTCAATTCATATACTGCCTGTTCTAAGTTATACCATGGAAATGTTATTGGTCAGTGGGTTGTGGTAGGAATCAAATCACTCTGACAGACGGAAATGTGTGTGTGTTCTCTCTGCCTTTTAAATCATCTTTTTCAAAAAGATTTTCATCGAAGTTGAATTGAAATGTGACATTTTAACATACTTAGATGCTCAGAGGTCAGAATGGGATTATAAATAGCATTGTTTTCTGTCCAGTTCTTTCCCTGTGCTCCCTGTTTCTACACAACTTGGTGCCTTATGAAAATGCCATTGAAGAGTGAGAGGTTTGTGCTGATGGGAGGGTGATCGAAGTAATGTCTTGTGTTTTCTTATTTGGTACATTAGCATATGTGCTGTAGTTGTTCTTTTTCTGGTTTCTCTTCTGTTCGTTGGTGAAATGGTTGTACACCAGTAACTTGGGTTTCAGAATGCTTCTTCATTGCCTGTTTCTGCATATGACATCTTGCAGACCATTATGTTGATCTTCTATAGATAACACTGACTAGAAACCTCATTATTTGCTCTTTTTTATTGTTTTTATTTATGGCAGCATTTAAAAATTGAATTAGCAACCAAATACTGTCACTTAGGTTTCTTTTCATGTAGAGAAATAGCAGCAAATTATTCCAGTTTATATGTGACTTCCCAAATGATGCTCAGTATTTGTCATATCTTGCCATTTTGCCAAATGTACATCTTATGTGGGACACTGAGCTTGAAAGTAAACTGCTTGAAATCCTATGTTGCGACAGATAGTCAGCTCCTTGCTTGCCCCACTGCTGTCCTGCAGGAGTGTGTCTGGGTGCTCCCAGCAGCCTGCAGAGCTGCTTCTGGGCTTTCCCCCCACCTCCTAGGTGGGAGCTGGGGCACTGCCAAGACCAGCTGGAGGTTCTAGCAGCTGGGTGAAGGATCTGTTGGAGGCTTGGGTTGTGGCTTTGGGCACCAACAGCCCTTTCAGGTGTGTAGATGTAGCTCCCTGCACACAGGGCAGTCCCTGCCAAATAACCCATGGAGAAATGCTGCCGAGGAGTTTCTCCTGTTTTCCTTGTAGCCCAAGGAGCGCTGGTGTTCAAGTGCTGGTCTATATGCAGGTTTTTTGTTGAGCAGACTTCTGTTGGTGCACGGCACACACTGTGTAACAGAATCTAGCCTTTTGTCCTTGTACTTCATTCCATTTTAGCATCAGCAAGAACCTTTTAAATGATATTCATGTTGCCACGGTTTAGCTTTTTTGGTCCTGACTCAGCATTTTGCTATCACTTAGTCCCGTGATGGGGGTTTGTAATTGCTTGCATTGCTTTATGGTGAGCGTTAGTGCTTGTCAAGGCACCCTCTGTCATCTGCTCCTGAAGGCTGGTAGTGAAGTAAAGTAGGTAAGATTTTTTTTATTTGACTGAACACAATACCAACATTCTAGTTCTTTACCTTCTTGGTCTGTAATCTTATTCTAGACATCTAGATGATTAAGAATAGATTAAAAAAAAAGGTGGAAGAGGATACTGTGGATCTGGTTAAGCATTTCCACTCCAAAATCTGCAACATGCATTCTGGAGTCAGAATTTTCAATGTTTTTAAGGCTTGCAGGCATCAGATGTATCATCACTTATTAGTATAGCACACTAGAGTTGTTTAACTGACCTGGTATACCATGTCTTGAAATATCTTTAAATAAAGATTCTGAGCAGCTTTATGTTTATATTTAGTGTCAAGTAGTGTTGAAAAGTTTTCAGAGTTTGTCATACTGAGAAATGATGAGTTAAATTTATTGAGTTACCCGTAAACCAGCTAGAGCACGTGTGAAACACTTCTCCATGCTATAAGGGTAGCAGCAGATAACTATGCAAACAAATGTTTATATGCCCCAGAGAAAGTCTGATTACTTAAAATAAACATGTCTGAGGGTGTGAGTACCATTGGCAGGCTTTAGTGGAACTTTGGTATTAGCTGACAGAAAGGACTCTGGGGTCTCTCTTCCAAGTAGGTCATAACTTGCACAATGTATAATATGAGGGAGCAACATCTGCAAAGAAGTACTGAAATACAGGGGGAAGAGTACCAGGCTATTGGTACCAAGGGTATTTGGCAACATGCGCTCCTCTAATAGTCCTTTAAGAAAGAGTTCTGTTTCTCTTCTTACAAGAGAGGTAATTTAAAATATCTAGTAACATTTCTGTAAGTTGTATTTGTATTAATATTTATTTTTACTTCTTTCTGTAGGCAATTAAAAGTCCAGAACACCACAAATTTCAAAGAAAGTAAATCTACATGAAGAGCTACAAAGCAAGCTGATTTGAGAAGACACAGCATTAACAAAAATGTCGTCAAGTTGTGTGACTTCAGTGTTCGCTTTGATGGTTTTGTGTTTTGCAGCTGCAGGTAGGTGGTATTATGTAAATCACGCTTTCAGTGTAACTGGTTCTGCATATTTAGAATTGTTGATCAAAAATACTTCTTCATGCTGAAATAATGTAGGTCAGCTAAAGTTTATGTTTATGTCTAGGTTTTCTATAAAACTATTGTGATCATAATTGTATCATGTATGATGTGAGAAACAATGGTGTCCCTATAAGAATATTGTCTTGCACCTATGTTCACCCTTAAAATTATTTAAGAACTGTAGTAGTAATGTAAATTATTTAGGTTATTTACTTATTTAAAAACATTGCATGGTGCACGTGTATTATAAAGGGGAATGTTGATATGGAAGACTTTGGAGTGCAAACAGGGTAGCTTGGCCAGTGTGATGAACTACTGGCTCTGTCAAGAGGCTGGATTTATTTCCCCAGGTGCAGGGTTGTGCTGGTGAAGTTGTGGCTGCTGGAGTCTCTCTACAGAGCTGGGCTGAAAGGGTCTACCAGTTCAGTTCCATGCCACCTTCAAGACCTGTAATCTGGAATTAAATCCTGATCATTTGACTTTATAGAAAGATATGTGTGCCAGAATCCCAGGGGAGTTCATAATAGGTCGCCGAGTCCATCCATCCTTCCTGCCTTATTGGGATAAACCTTACTCTGGTCATTTCTGACAGTTGTCTAATCTGTTTTATAGTTAACCATCTGTGGTGATGGCAAAAACCTTTTAATATCAGTTGTCAGTGCTAACAGAGTTCTTGTAGGTTAGGAATGTGCATTGCCATTTAAGGGGATTGTTCCTGTCCCACATTTTGGCCTAGCTGGGGATTTTTAAAACAGTATGTTGCAATAACTTGTGACAGAGAAAGGAAAGATCTGTGGAGTTCAAGTACCTAGTTTATACTGTAGTTTCTTCAAGCACTGAAGTGATTCTACTCAGTATGTTTGTTTGTCAAAGTTCTTTCTGTGGTTGCAAGGGGAAGCCTCTTATGTGTCCAGCTTATATACAGCGTGGGTCTTTGGAGAAAGATGCCAAGGTGGATATATGGTCAGTCAAAATGAGACGGTGGGAAAAGTGGACAGTGGACCAGATGGCTTGCTTAAATCGGAGATGTCCTCACTGTGGAAAAGATGACCAGCTCTGCAAGAGAGAGGGATGAGCAATTAAATGTGTTAAAACTTGGCTTCATTTCATCTTCAGCATGGAAAATTATGTTGTTTCAAGCCCTCAAGCCTTGTGGGACTTTCTCTTGGTTTGACCTCCTTGCAGGCATCCATCCAACATTAGTAACTTCGATTGTTTAATAGTACGTGATGCTAACATTTTGCAATAGCTCCATTACAGACAAACTTTCAGCAATACAGGGTGTGTCTGAGTGTCTGTGGCTGGAGCTGAGGACACGAATGCTGCTCTTGGCTGAGAAGAGTCATTACTTGGAGCAAATCCCAATCATTCTAGATGTGTAAAAATCTACTTTAAAAGGAAGTGCCAGTGTAGAAAATAAAAGCTTTTTTAATTTATCATAACCATAATTCTGTCTTGCTGTTGAGGAGAAGGCTTGCCTAACAAGTCAGCTTACCTCTTAACACCAGCTTTAATTAAAACCCACTGATTTAAAAGTGTTATCAAACATTACTACTATTAGAAAGTTGTTCAGTATTCAGAAAGCGTAACATTTCTGTCTTGAAATTTATTGTGGTTTTTTTGGTTTTACTCCCCAGTTCTGTATTCTCCTCTGGCAGATATTCTTGAAACAAATTCTTAAAAAGCTTTGGATTTGATCAGATGCTTATTCATAAGTAGAGTCACAGAATTATTTTGGCTGGAAGGGACCTCTGGAAGTCTCATCCAGCACCCTGCTTGGAGGAGGGTTAGTTTCAAATTCTTTTTTTTCTTGGAGACTGATTCTTCCCTCTATTTGCATGGGACGAAGTTAGCTGAAGGGAGTAGGAAGGGTCACAGTTTGTTAGGGGAAGGTGAGGATGCACCGTCTTTGTGGTTTCTGGCTGTATCCGCCTGTGTATTTTGGTTTTCTTCCATGCTTTTTAATTTTTTCAATAAATTCTTAATGAGAACAACTAGTTAATGTCCTTTACCGAGAATAATGAGTACACTAAGGTAAGAGCAGAACTGATGGCCTGTGGTGAAATGGAAAGAGATGTCAGGAGATATAATTAAAACTGAGGAAGGACAGCTCTCTGAAGGTTATTTAGATAGACCTTTTGCAGCTCGAGATCTTGAGTCCTGTTAATGCAAGGCATTTGTGTCTCTAGGTGAAGAGCAGGTGGGAGCAAGCAATGTGTTCCAGTTGTGTGCAAAAGCTGTGCCAGAGGCCCCTGAGCTCTGGTCAGAGTGGTGGCCAGGGTACTGCCAGCTTGGCTCTTAATTGCCAGTGTATAGAACCTGTGCTTTTTCAGTCTTGAACCACTAATCTACTACTGTAAATAAAACTAGAAGTCTAAATAAAGTTTGGAAGTATAAATAAAATCCCTGCGTGCTTGTGGTAGAGCCTGGGGGAGGCAGGGGGCAGCATGCCACCTCCCTAGGGTGTTGATTTTTATATATTGAGCCTTTTTCCAGCTTGCTCTTTGTTTCTGAAAAAGGGAGGCTGCTGCAGCAGAGCACACCTTTCTTTTGTTTGCCACTCCTACAATGAAACTGCTGCTACTGGTCTAGGGGTTTTTTTGCTGGCTTTACAGTATCTTCATTATTCTTGTATTTTCAGGTATAAGTGAGCTTCTAGACAGAATCTATGCTCTGTTTGCTTTCTTTCTTTCTGTTCGTGCCCCTTAAGGTACTAATGTGTTAACTATATCAAAAAACCCCCAAAACCCTGGAGTTACACGGCATGATGCTCGGAGATGGATAGTCAAAGCTGAGTCACAGACCTGCATGTTTTTCATGTTAATAGCTTAAAGAATATACCTCACTAACTACATTGAAAATTATCTGTATGAATATTCAAATAATATTTTCCTGTTTTTCTACCTCCTTATAGCATCTGGATGTATGTAGCTAAATGCTTATCTGAATCTGAGTTACTTTTGTCTTGTATATGGATTTCTTGTAAGCTTGTATGTATATAACTTCAAGTGGACAGAAAAAGACTGCAAAGAAAGCTTTGACTGAGGTTTTTCTACTTCATGGAAGTCCAAGGCAGGATAGAGAGAACAGCTGGCAAGCTATCTGCCTGACTGAAGGAATTAAGTTTTTGAAGTGGGATTAAATTAAGGTCTGGCAACCTGCAGTAGGAACTCCACACAAACACTCTGAACTGCATGCAGTTATCCAGGCCTTGGATAACCTCTTAAGTTGGTCTGGCTTTGTAATCTTGGAGCAAAAATATTCTGTCCTAATGTGGCTTAAATCAAAGGCTGGAACACTTTTTATTTTACTTGCTGGCAAATTTGTGCAGTTGGGTGCATCATGCATGTCTTATTAAAATGTCTTAGAGGACAACTGAAATGCATACCTGTACTAGACGCTGAGGGCCAAACCTTCAAGATAGGTCCTTCTGGGAAGGAGTGGGAACGTTTTTTAACTTGAACTTCTATTTTTCCTTCTTTTCTTTCCTGCATTACTATTCAGCTGCAAAGAAAACAGAAGGGTGATATAATCTATGGATCTGCACTGGCCAAAGGTTCTCATTCCAGCCTTCTGGGGTAGATCCTCTGTTGGTGCAAATCATTCCTGCTGCTGAGAGAGCAGCACAGCTGTGGCATCTGATACCAGCCAGAATTTGCCCATGTAGCTGTGTTCACTTTCCTTATACCCCTTGATATTTGGCTTTGCTTGTGCTTGCCTTTTAGGCACCTCTCTCCTTATGACAGTCTGGTTGTGGTTGTGGTCAGGCAGATGAAGACCCTGTAAGAATTAGATATATTAAAGAGTTTAGCTATTTTCTGTAATACTGAGCTTACTGGTTTTTCTGCTCATGTTAGGTCTGTATGGTTTTCTTACAACAGCTCTTCACTCCCTGGTTCTCCACTCTATTGTAATCCTAGCCATTTTTTCTTTCTTTTTACATACTTGTTCTTATAAGTAATCTTGCGTTGTTCAGAGCATGTGTGCTTCATTTTCAATAAGACTGTTTACTTGCAAACTCTTGTATCTTTTGGATTTATGCCCCCCAGATATGATGGTGATGGGTGCCATGTTAATAAGCGTAACAACAGGAAGAAACAGGCCTTGTCATGACATCTACTTTGTCTTTTTTTTTCAAGACGAACTTCCCCTGACCTTGAACATTGTGTTTCCAAAAGCAATATAGGATTCTTCAAAGCATAACAGGAATGCCTTCCAGTGGAAGGTGAAGGACATGATCTGAAAAAAAAAAAAAAAAAAAATTAATACTGGGAGTTACTCTTACAAATTTCCTTCAATTTTAAACAGTGTTTGCCGGATATTTCTCAGATGTAATTAAGTTGTATTTTTTGTTTTTTCCCCGAAGTATTTGTTGCCAGAGGTGTGGAGTTTTTTGTTTGTTTAAATTGTATTTAGAGGATGAGAACAAAGGGACAAAGGTTGGATCTTGAATTCTTAGGACTGAAGTAAAGCACAGGCTGGTTGCAACTTCTGAATGGATGAGCTTTTTACACTCTTACCTCCCTTTTCTTTCAGTTCTGTTTCCTAATTGGCTGACTTCTGCCTCCCTTGTAAAACCACCTTCTCCTATCCCTTTATGGCCTATGTATTCAGACTTTTGAGGGCGAGATGAACTAGCACTCAGAACATTTGAAGATTTGCAGTCTCAGGGAATTAGAGGAGCAGAGGGCTGGTTCTTGTATTGTGCCATGTTGGAAAGGCTGCAAGCCCTCCTGCAGGGGCTGTGTGGGAATGGTCATGATTTTCATGGGAGGCTAACGTGATCTGTTCTGAGAAATACTATTGAGAAACCAGTGACTGGCTATTCAAGGTGCAAACTGTTCTA
Source organism: Pardalotus punctatus (assembly GCA_013400915.1). Taxonomy (NCBI): domain Eukaryota; kingdom Metazoa; phylum Chordata; class Aves; order Passeriformes; family Pardalotidae; genus Pardalotus; species Pardalotus punctatus. The sequence continues at coordinate 232,660 of VZTX01025429.1, forward strand.
ATTTTTTTATTCTTTCAGCACCCTGATGGTGATTTGAAGCATCTTAATATCAGATGTTCATCTGATAGGGAACCAAATGGTTAATTCCTAACTTCATGTCAGTGAGCTCTGTGAGATAACTTTGACAGGCCAAAAAATACATAAAAAGAGATAGTCAATCTTCATTTATCACAAAAAGTAATACCTTTCAAGGAGTAAATTGTTTTAAATGAGCGCTTTAAATGCAAAGACTGATTAAAACTGGGAAACTAGATTAAATCTATATGTCTCCTGACTTAAGTTTCTTCAATATTCTTCTGCTGCATGGTGTTCTGTGTTCCTTTCTAAATTACATTTTTAATCTGGTCTTCTGTCTCTTTCTCAGCAACTGTGAATTGATTCAAATCCTGTGCCATTTCTGTGTGCTTTATGCATAAATAGTAGTTTTTTATCTTCCAAACCCACATAAAAATTCCGAAGAATTTAGAGAGTCAGGATACAGAGAAGGGTTATGTATTTTCAAAGAGGTAATTGTATCACAGACTTGGAATGGCTTGAACTGAGCAGACTTCATTTTTCCTGTATCAGCAAGGCTCTCAAGCTAAAAATAGTTGAATTTCGGCAGAATTCTGCACAATTCTGCACCCATGTGGAGCAGTAAGATGGTGGATTGTGGGTCCTGATTCAGCAGAACAGCTGAGTGTATATTGAAGTGTTTGCTGGACCAGAGCATTAATCACTAAACATGAATATCTGGTTCTTTGATTAAAACTGACTCTGGGTGATGCCAAAGGAATCCTATGAAATATGAAGCCCATAATGCAGTACTCGAATTGCATAGATGCAGGCAAATGGCAGCATTGCTGAGGGTCGCTGGAGGGAAGTACTCAACTGGTAAAAAGTAGTTTTGTGGAAAATTTTATGGCACAGAATGGGGAATGGCATTAATCCTTGTCTAAGGAATTATATTCAATATTTCTTTTTAAAGAGAAACTTATCTTTAACAAGTTCTAAGCTTCACATAATTATTTTATAAATACTTTGCTAAAAATAATTCTTTTGTTTTCTGAAGGGAATTGGGATTTGGGATTTTGCTTGTAGATCTTTTAATATCCTTTCTGTATTGCAGGCCCTTATTAACTCTTTCTTAGCTTCTCCATCTGTGATTGATCTAATAAATAACATGAACCCTTAATCTGTATAATTAATAAAAAAGTGAGAAGGGCATATTTAGTTGACTAAAGGTTAGGCTTCAAAGGCTGTAGCACCCCAAACCCAGCATTCCCAAATGTGATCCTGGTATGTCTCAACAAGAAATGAAGCATCTACTATTAGAAAAACAATTGCTATTTTCACATGAAAATTGTATTGAGTTTCTGCATGTCTTTTTCTTTTATAAGTTTCTTCCACTGAAATATGTTTGTATGATTCAATGCTGTTATTTTGCTACTGGTTATGTTACAGTGTAGGGAAAATACAGGGATCAGATACATTCCTTTTCAAAGAAAAATAATTTCATCCTCTGTAGCTAATGACAAAAAGAACTGAAGTCCCTTAGGCTGTAAGTCATAGGAGAGATGAATTTGGAGTGAAAAAAATATATATTTAGCACAAAGACTATACCATGTTTCATTGCCTGAAGGCATTCAGTTGGATTCCTCTTTGGTGTAAACTTGTTTTAAGTCAATGGAATTTCACCAAGGATAAATTTTGACCCCAAATGACAAAAGCAAATTTTTTTAATAATGCCATAAAGTGCAGCTGCTTTAAGCACAATGTGCTTTTCTTCATAAGTGTACTTTACAAAAGATGGAATTATTGTTCCTCTTTTTGGCACCTTCCACACTGTAAGACTTACTAATAGGCATTTAATAAAAAAGGGATTTTACCTGTCAGGGGTGGAAATAACTAAACTGAAAATGTCATTACTCTCATTTGGAAGTAGGGCAGAGAAGGAGTAACAAATAGAGGAATTTGGAGTTGGGCGATAGAAACGTGTGTAAGGCTTCTTGCTGTTTTATCTCTTCAGCAAAAGTTCACTTTCATCTGAAGCAGGTTTGGTGTTTTGGTGGTGGTTTTTTACTGTTGTTTTATTTTTAAATTATATATTAATGTGTTTTCCTTAACATTTGGAGTCAAGAGTGAGTGAAGAATTAATTTTTATGGTTATTTTCATTTCTTTTCTTTTCTTTTTCTTTATTTCCCTAGATCACCAAATTTGCCTTGTCTGGAAAGGATGATTGATGCAATCTGTTTTGGAATAAATAAAATTTTTTCTTTGCTATTACTTTTAATTTAAATGGAGCAGTAATACATATATCCAACTAGAGATGTTCCTCAAGTTATTTTGCTTCCAGCTACTATGTCAAACTGACTTTTTTCCTTCACAAGATTGTGTGCCTTATTAATGTATAAAAATCAGTGGACGTGACTGGACACTTAGTGTCACAACGCCTTGGTGATTCTTCAGGCTTCAGAAGTTGCATGAAAGTGGATAAAGGTGAAAAGGTTATTTGAAAATGTAGCTATTGCTGAAGTAGTTTAGTATAGTTCAATTTGCACATTTGGGGTTGCTTTAAGGAAATCTGTAGAAGATGATCTTTAACAGCAATGGTCACACATTTTATATGTTTGTGTCCGAATGGCAATTCCTGGTTACTCTTGGGCAACATTCTCTGTAGCATAGCAGCTCGTTGTGGCTCAGGGCGCTGCTGGGCAGGTGCGCTGTGCCTGAGGGCTGGGCTGGAGCCTCACCCTGCACTCTGCGTGCAGCCAAGGCACGGCCGCCCTGCGTGACTTGATGTGTTTGTGTTCAGCATTTGTGGTGACCGAATGTAAATGCCTGTGTCTGAAGGACCCTTGGGAGAGGGTGGAGCGAGTTACAGGCTGTCAGATCAGTTCTTTCCAGCTGTGGCTCAGCCATGAGCAGGGACTCCTGGAGGAGAGCGCAGGGATGCTGGACCACCAGCCGGATCTGTTCTCCTTGTGGAGTGCCTGTGCCCAATGGCCATAGCTGTATTAAATGTATAGGGCTAATATATGAGCCTCTGCTTTTGACTGAAAGATGAAAAGCTTGTATCTGGGTTTGTGACTTTCTCTGTGATCTCCCCACGAGTTATTTCATCTCTTGATCTTGGTCTCTTGATATGGAAAACAGATGTGTTCAACCCTGGCATCTTCCAGGCAGGGCTGTTTGAAAAGCCAAGGTAATGCTTTCAAGTACTTGGATCACATTGTTGCTAGCTCCTGTTATTTTGTTAATTCTTCAAAACCTCCCGCTACCATTTTGGGATGTATGAAAATGGCAAAGGTTTTATTTAAGCTACTGTCAGACTTTTTGCCTGTTTTGCATGTTTTTAGACTCATGCATGCTGAGCTGCAGAAGTTTATTGTAATTTCTGATAAGGAACAAGGTGGTTGAAGTTTTGGCAAGTCATACATTAATTATGATTAGTCTGAGAAGTGTCTTAACTCATGGAGTTACTACATTTTTCTCTCCCTGCTCTGCCAATCATTATTTAAAAAAAAATAAAAAAAACCCAACCAAACAAAAACCCCCAAACAAAACAACAACAAAAATGCAAGCAACCAAAAAGCTCCAAAAAACAAAACAAGCAAACAAAACAAAAACAATTACCACCCCCCCCCCCCCCCGAAACCAACCAAAAACCCCCTCTATTTTTGCAAGAAGTAGAATCAGTTGTACCAAAGTAAGGGAGTAGGAAATCTGAGACTGTACCAAAAAGGATTTTCAGGTGAAATGTGGCTCATTTCTTGTATCAGTGGGAGGCAACTTAGAACAGCAGGTAGAACTGCTTTAAATCCCATGCATAGTTTGAGCAACATAATACAAGTTACTGTGTTGCTTCAGTTTCCTGCATTAGGGTGGACTTTGACTTTGGAGATGATTTTTTTTAACTATGTAATTTGTAAAAGTTGCCAGAATTCTCCATGTTCTGCTTTGAAATGTAATATCAGTCTAGCAAAAATTTTTAGCACTAATGAGTTCAAAGCAGTAATTAATTTTTCTGTGGGATATTTTCACCTTTAAGCTGAAAAAGTAGTGAGTATTTGAGCAAATTGGCAAGAAAACCGTTCAGAGATTACTCTGGAAATTACTTGTCTCAAGTGCTTTTTGGAACTAGGCCAGTAGTAGTTATTTTTCTTGCTAAAATGGTGCTCATGGCCATATTGTTCACTGCATTCGTTTTCTTTCTCCCAGTGCTAATGTTTGATCTCTGTGATCACATTTGCCATCACAGATGGAAGTAAGAGAGCTCAAGTATGCATTGGAGGAAGGACTGGGAGGTTTTTCAAAAGATTACAGTTGTTTTAATTGTAACACTTGACAAATGCTTCTGCAGTGCCTCCTGTTAAAAGGCCAGTTACCTGACTTTAGTAATCGTTTCTTTACTAAGGAAAAAAAGGTAATTGAAATGGCAGAATAAGGAATGCTTCATGCCAGTAACAAAAAAATAAAAGCAACCCTGAAAAAGATCTGGTTCTGTTACTTGTGTTCTCTTGAAGTATTTTCTATTTTTTGAAATTAGCAAAGCTGTGGAGTTTTTTTCAGCAATTTCACACCCAAGATAAAACGATGTTTAAGACTTTGTGATGCTTGATTTTGAATAAAATAATTAAGAAAATTTAAAGTTACTTGATTCTAGGTCTCTGATACATTTACTGGATCTCAAAAGTATGTTTACAGCAAATACCTATAAGTTGGCTCTTATAAGTACTAGACTGAACTTAAGCTTTATTGATATTATTCAGGAGAAAAGAATTCTAATGAAACAGGTCTGAGTATTGAGCTTCTTAATTGTGTTGTTAAAATCTTCTTGTATGTGGAGAAAACCAAACAGCTCATTCTTCTGTTTGTTTCAACATTACACAAGCACTATGTAAAGGATTAACCAAAAAAATTGTCTAAAACATTTCAGGTAAAAGTTGCTAACAAAGAATTCCTTTATTTTTTCTGCCTTGAAGAGTCCTAGAATGTATCTTCCCTCTTTCTCTAGAGAAATAAAAATGCACTTGAGATAGTTTTATAGGTCAAGCATTCATGTAGCTGTCTATGATTTGACAAGATTGGTCAAAGAAAAAGTGGAGTGAAATCAGGGTTTACCAGGGAGGATTTCTGAGCAATGAATCAGTGCTTTTTTTGGCCTAGTGGACTGAAGTAATTTAATTGGAGCAATCGACATTTTTTGGACTAGTTGACTGAACTAATTAAGTTCATTCAGTTCTGATACCTATGTTGTTGTCTTGTTCCAGTTGCTTTCCTTAAATTGTAGGAAGGAACCAGCCTCTATATTGGTGTCCCTGTGCTCCTTGGTGGCATCTCTTGCTGGAATGCTTTTCTGAGGATTCAGTTTGCTGCTTCGTGGGCTACAGCTGCAAGTGCTTCAAACAGAAAGGGTTCATGTTCACGCCATAACTTTTTTCAGAGTTTTTGTGTCTTCTTCCCTTTAATCCCATTCCAAACCAGTCAGTAGGTGTCTGATCCTGATACAGTTGTATAGTGTTATGCCTCTAGGAAAATTTAAGTGCAGCAATTTGAAGATGGTGTAGCACAGGTCCTTCTTTCTTAATGGATTTAATCCTGGGGTTCTTGTCCTGAAGTGGTAACAAGATGCATGTTCTGGCCTCTGAAGTCTTTTGGCATTCCTTCTCCATTGGTGAGACATGGGTTTGTTTGCTTTTTCTTCATTGCTGCTTCTTGTTAGGTCCTCTGTGCTATTTTGTTAAATAGGCCATGGCTGGTAGAGTTGGAGAGAGATTTACTGAGAACCTGCTGTGCGAGGGCTGTTGTGCCAGGGAAGGGAAATCACGCTATTGCTCCCTTTCAATGGGACCCTGCAATGGGTGTGATGCTCTCTGCTCCCCACTTTACTTGGGGGTATGTTCTTCCTCCTGTGTCCAATACCTCACTGTAATTGTCTGTATCCAAGATGTTTATTAGTATGTTTTTTTAGTTAGGATGATCTCATCCCTAATGAGTATTTGATGCCTTTGTAATGCTCCTAATATACACATAGGAACAGCTGGCAGCGACTTTTTAAACAACCTTCTTTGTAATATCCTGGATGATCTCAAAGAACATTTAAATACAACAGTGCAGTTACATTGGAAGCTTTAAAGACAAACATGTTCTTTGCCATACAATGGCTGAACAGTGTATAGTGGTTGACATATGGGTCTCTTTGCATTTATGGAGAATTAAAACTGCAGTAAATTGTCCAAGGGGATTAACTGAACTGTTAATGGTTAATATTAAGCACAATTTAAAAGTTGGTAGATGAGAATACACTTCTGTGCTATATTTCTGAATATATTCAATTTGTTACTGTAGCCTTGTTATCCAGAGAAAAGGGTGTTTGTCTTCAACAAGAACTTGGTTCTTTTCCAGCCAAGCTTGTGGCACTGGTGGTAGGGCTGCGAGTAGTGGGACTGTTGAAGTGCTCTGCATGGATTCTCTGTGATCATGAGTCAGGTCTGTGCTGCCCTCAAAGACAGGGACTGGGGGTGTTTGTTATTCAGTTGTTTGTATCCAATTAGAAAATGTTGCTACTGTGCTTCAGTTGGTCAGTAGGGGGTGGTGGATTTTCTAAAGCAGAATACACTCAGGCTTATGCTTCACTAAATAACTTGCCTTGCAGTGTAATGTTAAGACTGCCTCTGCATTGTATGGCTAGTAAATTATTACAGATCTCATGAGGTATTAGTGAAAGAATGGGTGTTAACTTCCATTCTATTCAATGAATTTAAACCACTGGTCCACTGATGGGAAGAACAAATTTCAGCCTGGCTCCTGTATGCTTACATGAGAGCTTTTGAAGTCCTACAAGTGGCTGGTTTTCTCTGAATCATCATGATTGCTAGAGCAAATAAGGGACACTTGAAAGTGCATGGCAGGGGTAGCGGAGTCTCCATTTTTTGCAGCAGCTTATATTTGTATGAGGGCAAAAATGAATTTCCTCATCGAGAAGTGGAGTATCAAAGTATTGTTCAAGTATTTTGAGTAACTTGATCTGTGGTTCACCTGGTGGCAGAGTCAAATATAACCACAAAGTAAAACAGCCTGTCAGAATTGGAACATATGGCAACAAAATGATTTGATTTACTGGCATAGCTTTACATCCTAACCCAAAAGTACATGAAAAAGCTGACAAAAGCATTTTTTTTGTTCATGTAACTTATGTAACTGTACCCATAAGGGTTTGCCAACTAGTTTCCTACAGCGATGTGCAATACATTATGAAAAGGAAATGTGCCCCTGTACAATGCAGTATTGGAACTTTTATGCTTTTCTTATGAAAACTGTTCAATAAATGAGAGGCTAAAGTCCTCTGCACTCTGAGCTGGAACCCTTCACAGTCAGTGTGCTGTGCTACAGTGTAAGCAAGTGACAGCCTGGAACATTTGAGCATGTTAAACTTTACCTAACCGTATAGCTTAACTGGGCCCTGCATTAATTTATTTGGGCTTTTTTGTATTAAGATGCCACTTGTTTAATATCTAACTTATTTTTTAGTCCCTAGATCTTGTTTTTCTCTAAATCAAAACCTGGTATTACCTCCTAATGATGAATATATTGAAATGGGTTGATTAAATGATATTTTCTTCTACAAAAATAATAGTAGTAATTTAAAAAAAAAAAAGGATATGTAAGATACCTAGCAGTGGCCACTTTTAGGCTGTTATAAATTCCAGCAAACCAGATGAACTGCCCCCCCCCAAGTGCTGACTCAATGATAGCTTTTATGTGCACTTTGAATGTTTAGCAGGAAGAGATTACTCATTCCCCCCCACCACCTTTCTGGGGGGCTGTTTGAAAGCTTGCAAAGCATGTATGAGGCTCCTCAGACTGCTGACTGCACTGCAAAGTTATTTTGCATCTAGTAAGTTCCAGGATATTGTGACTGTTTTCTGAAAAACGCTATCCTTTACTGATTGGACTTGAAAACAAATTGTGCTGTTCTAAGTGTTGCCAAGTCACTTTGAAAGTCTCACTGTAAGGTTTCTCACTGCTTACCCCATATGTAGGACTGGGCTGTTGGTTCTTTTAGTTGGAAGCAAAAAGCCGTCCTGCTCACAGAGGTATCTGCTGCCCGTTAACTCGGGAGAAGAAAGCTTCCATGATCTTGTGCTTTTACGTTTAGTTAGCATTTTGTGGTTAGTTTTTACAGAATCTACCTGCATTTCTTTTTCCTGAAGTCTTACTTGTTTGATTGTTCAAGAAGGAGCAAGAGTTTTTTATGTACTGGAAAGACAAGGAATTGTACTCCATTGCAGGCAGTTGGATCTCGTGTCCATTCCCTGCTGTCTGTAGTGTCAAGGGGGCTCATGCTTCCTTCATGCAAGCCCTTAAATGGGAGTTGAACCCTTGCCAGTTTGAACAGGGAGGTAGATTTCTACACCTGTGGGGTCTCTGAAAGGGAAGTACTTCAGATGTGCGTGTGAGCATTTTATATTTTTGTGAAACCTGAATCGGCTTCGAGGTTCCCTGAGACTTCTTTCTGTGCAGCAATGATACTAAGATACATGCCTTATAAAGGCTATGTTAGCATTGGGCACAAATGACTTATTTCCTGAGTTAAAACTCCTTTCCCCAGCTTCCCTTAAAAAAAAAAAAGTTAATAAAAGAGTATTTGAGGAGAAGATCCATTGTGATTTCATATGGAGGCCATCTACATTCTCCTTTTATATCTGCTGCTCACCTGGGAGTGTATGCTGTACTCATGTCCAGAACTTGAATTGTTTTCAGCTTCTTATTAGTTTTGAAAATGCGTTTAACAGTTAACTGCCAATGTGCGTGCTCCTTCTGCTCACAGCTAACAAGCAGCTGGGCAGTACATTAAGAAAATACAGAATTGGTTAACTCTTGTAGAACCACATCTCTGTGCTTCTTCAGTTGCCCTTGTAGAAATATATGGGCAGAAATCCGGTAGGATAACACAGGGGGCGTGTGCATGATAAGGGAAGAAATGAGCAAAAGGAAGTCAAGGAGGAGAACAATCTTTTGGTATTTTGGCAGGAAAGAAGGATTGTAGTGAGTGAAGCGGAGTTGTTGCCTAGATAGAAGGAAGATGAGTGAGTGGTGGCATTTAGTAAGAAACTCCTTAAACAAAACTTTACCTCAAGGGGAACAGAAAGAGATAAATCAGTGAGTGATTCATTTCAGAGCTCTGATGTTGCAGATGGCCTTTTGAGAGACATTTCCAAAGACAGCAATTTTACTTTTTCATTAAGAATGATTTTGTTTTGGCGTGGGGTTTGTTTTATTTCTGGTGGGCAGAAAAGAACCTCAAGGATACTCGTTAGTAAGTGTTTTATTTTACAATTCAATATATATCCCTTTATGTTATTTTAACAGTTTTGAAAATCTCACTACTGGACATATTCTGTCAAAATTTACATTTAAAATAATCAAACTGATGCCTGTCTGCTGATGAGCCTTTTTCTTTTCAGTGAGGATGAGGTGCAAGTATAGGATATATACGGTCCAATCTTTTTACATGTGGCTGCCATCTGTGTGAGCTAAATTACTCCCTATGAATCAGGCATACAATATGCAAGCTCTTTGCTCTGTATAAAGATCTCTTCCCAAGTTGTTTAGAGTCATCCTTTCTCACTCTCCGTTTAGTCCTTTCTCTGGCAAATCTCCCATGGACCTCATTTGGATTCTAGCCTGATTAAGGACTAAGAGCTTGACCCTGTGAGATAATAAAACCCCAATATCCCTGCAAGAATCTACAGATTTCAATGGGAGTTGAAGGCAGCATATGCTGCTAAAGTCTTCAGCATGTATGCTGGATTTAAGGTAATGATTTCAGGACTTGGCTGTGTTACAGCACACATACTGGCCCTAACTTGATTAAGCTGCAAGTATATTACCATGATTTGAATCCTCCGTGGAAAGGAAAACACATAGTCTCTCTGTGGATTTTGTGGCTTATTTAGAATGAATTTTCATTTTCTGAATGTGTACATTGAGATATTTCTCACCAGAAAATTTCAGTTTATTGGTACTCCTACTTTTTTAGGAGCTATTTTCCTAAAAGCAGGGATCCAAGAGCGGATTGCTTTGGGAAGTGGAGGCCATGAAATTGTAAGAACTAGGAAGCGTCGTAACTTTGACTCCTATTGCACACAGCCTTCCAAAATGATTCACTGTTTCCTTAAAAGATTCCAGTATCTCCAAGTTTTTGTTAAAAACAGAGAAACACAAAGCTAATTATCACATCCAGGAAGAAAACACATTACTGAATTAGACCATATAATGAGATAATGAGCACAGTTGGATAGTGACCTTCAGCTCTTTGTGTGGCTAATGCCCTTCAGACTTTCTTTGTTTTAATAGAACTGACTACCCAAACCCAATGTTTAAAAAAAAGAAAAGAATTCCCACAGAACCTCCCAGTTTAGAAGGGGAAAAGAAATATTGAAATGCTCACACAACCCCAAAATTAGCTTTCAATTAAAAACCAGGGAAGTATGTAATGCATTTTGACTTGCAAATAATTTGACATAAGAAAAACCTGTTCTTTAATGTTATATTACTGCTTATAAATTGTTTTTTTGTGTGGTTTTTTTTTTTTTTTAAATTCTGTTGCACTGAGGGACAAGAAGGGGCCTGAAATTTAATTTTAGGTTGAAAGAATAACCCTTAAAAGACAAAAGTTTTTTTATTTGAAGGATGCAGCATAGCTACAGAATGCCTACTGAGAAAGTAACTTTTTATTGAAAATCAAACCGCAAATGCAGGTACTGTTAAATTAAAGCAAGATTTGTTTTTAAAAATATATATTTGTCACCTAAAAATCTAGGTAGCTTTCTGGGGGTAATGCTCTTTCGGTCTTTTAAGACCAGCACTTCTGTTTTTATAGACTTTTTTAGTGTGTATACTTTTTTTTTCTTTTTTTTTTCTCTGCACCTATAATTGCAAGCATGATGTGTTTTATCTTCCTGCAACACAGACTTCTGTTGTGATGACCTCATGACATGTGATGTTTATACAGGTAGGAATAGCCAAGCTTGGATGCTTTGTAAGTCAAGCAGAACGGATTGCTGAGGCCCAAGCTATGCAACCCCAAAGAGGTTATAAGGAAAAGAAGGTATGAAACAAAGATTAGTAAGAGTGGTCTTGAATATGCATCAGACTGTACAAGCTAGTGGTGTGAACCAGTAATTTTGTGGTCACTTTCTTGTAGAGACTGAAGGAAGTGAGACAGGGTTTGACAGAGAAAAGAAATGGAAAGCTGTGAAGAGTAGAAGGCAAAGGCTGTGAAGGAAAGGAAGGAAATAAAGTGTAATTTCTGTTATCCAATCTGTGTTGTGCAGTTCATGGTTATCACGGGTTCTTGGGGGAGGGCAGGAAGGAGGAGGCATAAGGACTTGCTCCTCACCTGTAGATGCTTTTGGCTGGCTTCGGCTGGGAAAGTCTCCCAGGCTGTGTGGAAAGGACTGGTAGGGTGCAGTGCCTGGAAGAGAGCACCCTCAGCCACTTCACTGAGAACTCCAAGCCGTGTGGTGTGGCTGACACACCAGAGAGAAGGGATGCCATCCACAGGGACACTGACAGGCTTGAGATGTTAGCAAGTCCAGAGGAGGCCACGAAGTTGATAAGGGGGCTAGAACACTTTTCCTCTGTAGAAAAGCTGGGAAAGTTGGGGCTATTCATCCTGGAGACGAGAAGGTTGCATGGATGCCTGAGAGTATCTGAAGGGGGCCTACAAGAAAGCCAGAGAAGAACTCTTCATTCAAGATGTTTAGGACAAGGAGTAATGGGTTCAAACTGAAAGAGGGGAAGTTTAGGTTGAAAGGAAGAAATGGAAGAAATTCTTTACTGTAAGTATGGTGAGATACTAGAACAGGTTGCCCAGGGAAGCTGTGGATGCCCTGTCTCTGGTAGTGGTTGGATGGGGTTTTGAGCAACCTGGAGTAGTGGGAGATGTCTGCCTGTGGCAGGGGTGTTGGAACTAGATGATCTTCAAGGTCTCTTCCAACCTAAACCATTCTGTGATTCCAAGAGGGGAGGGAGCATGTGTCCATTTTCCTGGCAATTGATACAAAAGAATCTTTCTAATCTCAATATTCTGTAAATAATTCTGAGATTTTAATTCAATTTGAGTCTGTGACTCTGTTGTTTCCCATGTGTGGCTGTTACTGTGTTTCAGGGCTGGATTACTGAGTTCAGGACAGTGGAAAAATCAGGAAGGGCATGGGGTGCATGCTGTACTATGGCATTCTGGCCAGGTGTTATATGGTTACATACTCCCACCATCAGTTTCTCCTCCATTAAGTGTGTTTAGTAATATGCTTTAAAAAAATTAAAAATTAAAGGAAGATGTGAATAAACTGTACATGCTGATTTTCATGTAAAACATTCAAGGAGAACCTGCTGGGTGAGGTAAACAGGGTTAATTTGAAGTCTCATATAAAAGCCACCAAATTATTTGCCTAAGGACAAGCTCATTTTTTCAGCTGCTAAATTTCTTTTGCCCTATAAAGTAGTGGTAATAATGTTAACAGGTTATAAAAGGGGAAAATCTAGCAATGGAGCCATGTTACTGCAAGCCATTTATCTTAATTGCTGAGCTGCGCTTTAGATGATAGTTATGTAGTTAGGAAATGGGGGCCAAGCATTTCAAAAGTCTGAGATCCTTAACTTGTGGAAAATACTCTGAAGAATATTTGTTTAGGTTTATGCACATGGAATTTCTGGTTTAAGTTATCTTGCTTTGAGGTAACTTCACTGTGATGATGGCAACACTGAGCTGTGGTGGAATGGCCTGTGGTCTAGTGGAAGGTGGGTTGGTTGTTTTTCGCACGTCCGTATTAGTGTAATAGCTGAGTTTAATATGTAACATCACACTTAGAAAACAGGTTCTGTTTAGAGTGTGGTGTAAGCACTGAGCTTCTTAAAATTCAGGTATTGTTTCTGTTGCTTCTGGTCACCCTTTTTGTGTAGATGTTCAAAACAGATTTTTGAGGCCACTTGATCTCTGTGCTTGTGTTCCACTTATCCTGTTGAGTCAGCCTTACTGAGAGGGCAAAGTTCAGTTTTTTCTAGTTTGGAGAGGAAAAAACAAAGATGGTTTCTGCTTTTCATAGCTATAAACCAAAAGCAATTGACTTGAAGAGCAGATCTATTTAGTTATCTGAATATTGACAGTTTTATAGAAGTAGCAGCAGAAGATGAGAAAAATATGCACTTGATGTGAACAGATATGATGCCCAGCAAACAAACCTCTGGACATTACTGATGAGAAGATGTTTATTTTAATTTATTAAGTCTTTTTATGGTTAAAAACTACAGATATATCTGTTCATGATTAGATGGTTTCAGAGCTTGTCTGAATCAGAGGTGCTTTTCCTCCTGTAGAAAACTTTTTTCCTCCTTTGAAGCAACAAACTGCATATCAAGTCATCATGCACAATAAAACCCAGTCATGGTAAGGGATTTGGATTCTTTTTTTGTCACTCTGTATCTGTGGTGATGATTCAGACTTCCTGGTTCCCAGCTCTGTATAAAATGGGTATGGTTGATCACCTCTCTGTACTGGAGAGGTTGTTGTCTTTAAGACAGGTACCTGGCAGCAGGTGGTCATTTTGGCATGACCCCAGCGGTCAGTTGGGTGGAATGGATGCTGACATGCAAATACATGCAGAAACAATCTGCTTTAATCCTAATTTGATCTACTTTTGAACACTTGGGCTTTAGTCTGCATTCAATATTCAGTCTCTGCAAGTGTTGTAAGTCTCAAACCTCTTGAATTAGTCTGCTCTTTTGCACCATGTCTTCTTTTTCTGCCTGGAAGCTTCTGGACAGAATTACAGGAGTTTGCTTGTTTGTTCAGGACTTTCTGGGATCTATGAGCTTGGTTAAAGCTGCTGTTACTGATCTTAGATAGTTTACAGGTGTTTGGAAGTCCAGGACAAATGTCCATGCGCTCTGTAGATGCGGATGCTACATTGCTGCATTAGAACGACAATACCGCTGCTTTTAAAGGAAAGGATTGGACATTTCAGATCCTAATTTACAGGTCTTTAGTGGTTCGAGGTTTTTTGTTTGGGTTTGGTTTTTTTCTGGGTTTTTTTTTTTTTTTTTTTTTTTTTTTTTTTTTTTTGCATTACTACCTGACAAATGGTTGCTCCTTTTTATATTGGAAAAAGTGCAGTGAGTGCAACGCAAGACCACATTTCACACTGATACAAAAATAGTTTATCCTAAGCTCTCCCACTTCAGGATATTCAAGTGTAGGTATGCAAGCAACCTCTTCTGGCCTTGGCTAGAAGACTTTAGCTTTTAATATTGACCTACATGTGTGTAAATTTCACCCTGGACATACTGTGATATTTTAGCAAATCATCCTGTTTCATTAGTTATGTAGATGAGGCTGTGTGTGGTAAGTTATTTTAGGTCTTCAGTTAGAGCAGTGATCTTGCAAGGTGAATGCCTAGAGAAGTTGTCTGCAACAGTTTTCAAATCTGTAGCATCTTGTATACATATATCTTGTCCCATAGAAATATGTTATAGCAATAACCTGAGATGATGACAATCTGTAAATCAGACAGGATTTACTCAGGATCTGTTTGTTCAGAATAGTGAATAAAACTTCTTGATTCTAATTTTTAGCTTTTTTTTAAAAAAAAGTATTTCCACCCTCACCTTTCTACCCCACCCTGAAAGCTCCATAGGTAAGTAATTTGGATTGAGAGCTGAGCTGGTAAAAGCATTGTATGGCTCCTTCAGTCTCCTTGAAAAATTATTCTGTCTGAATAAAAAACAGTATATTAATTCAACAATAGTAAGTAACTTTATGGTATCTGAAGGACTGTGCCATGAGGTCCTAAATATATAAATGAATTGAAGTGACAGTGTATGCATTTAATAAATTATTAAACCAGTTCAGACTTCGCCCACATCAGGTCTAATACTGCTACATCTAAGGGGGTTCGTTGCAGTGCAGCTGTAAATGCAGTTTCCAGGAGTTTAACACAGGAAGTGGAGATGAGAAGGCAGGGGGAGTGCAGAAGTGCAGTGTGGTTACCACTTGGAAAAGAGGTCGCTCCAGTCTTGCGTTCTATATGAGGTGTTAAGAGTGGGCTTTCAGGAGCACCGATTAGGAAAGCAATTTTAAGAGACCATGTGTCATGACTGTAATGTCCTCTCACTGTAAATGGTCAGTTTAGTAGTGCTGATGAAATTAAATTAAATTCCTTCAGGAAGAGCTTTTATGTTAAAAACCAGCAGTCTCTTGCATGCTCTTCAAAAGTGAAACAAATGCCTTTATATGACTACAGTGAGTTTGATTGTTCTCACTTCCACTGAATGTTTTGTCAACATCTAGATGAAATAGCTATGGAGAGTGTGTGTGTGTATACATGTATTTACACACACACACGTATGTACGCACATAGAGCTTAGTGAGATATTGCATGAAGCCTTTTTGGTAATCAGAACACTTGTTAAGCTGTGACTATTTTTGTTCTCCACCATGGAAGTGTTTATTCAAAGTGAAAATGCATAAGGGGCTTTTGAAAGTAGTTTGTGTCGCTGTTGTGTTTATCACAGACTAGAAGGAAACTGCATTTGCACAGTCAGCACATTTTCTAAATTCAACGGTGTCTCTTTCTAGGAAGGTCTTTTCACATTCACTCAGTGAGGTTTCACAAGCACAATCAAGTCTGAAGGCTCCCTGCTGCCCACAGTAGGGCCAGGGATGCATGTTATTCCAGTGCCCTTGGTGACAGCCAGCCTAGGTACCCCCCCAAACCTTCCTCCCTGCTCTCAAATGTACCAAAGGCCAGCAGAAACCTGCTTACTCTCTATTGCTGGGTTGGTTTCCTGTCATGTTAGTGAGTTGAATTAGCTCTTGGGGAAGGCAGGTTTGATCAGCATCAAAATAGGCGTAAGGTATCTGAAAAGTGTTGGTGGGAAGGAGGAGAGGTGGAGAGAATGAGGTACCCTAGGTTTGGCTGCAGTTAGATTTTTGGATGATTCATTCTTTCTCATAAACCTGCAGTGTTAAGTTTTATTGTTTTTCATTACTTGTAGAAATAGCTGTATATGTGTAGGTCTGTCGAACCTGCCCTCCCATGGACTTGTTCACTTGGGTCCGTCTCCATGCACATGGCCTGGCACTCAGGTACATGAAGCTAAGAGCTGTGCCCTGGGTGCAAGGCATAGCATTTGTTACCTCCAGCACCAGCCTTGTCCAGCCAAATTGTCTGAAATACCTTGAAAAACATGTGACAGCATTTATCTTTATGGCTGTCAAATAGTGGAGTGTGGACACTGTCCAACAGGATGCTGTCCTTGAGTTCAGGACAGAGCAAGGACTTTGTAAGCATTCCTTAGCACTGGGGCCAGCCTGGTGTTTCCTTGTTGTTAAGCACAGAACCTTGAAAAATTCTGAGCACAGAGGCTTTTCTTGTTAAAACCAAACCAGATAATAAATATTCAGAAGTCTGAAGAGAAAACCTGTAGCAGGGCATATTCCAGGATTAATTTCCTTGCTGATCCTACAGTAGAGGGCAAGAAGCAATTGGTTAACTGAGTGGGGGCTGGAGAACAGTACAGAAGTTTTTGCCTTTTTTTCTTTAGTTATTTTTTAAGTATCTCTTTTTGTATTTTTCAAGACAAGGCTAAAGTTTTTAAGTCTTTTGGGGAGGGAAGTTTTGTCTTGCTTGAGCAAGGATCAGTTTTCAAGGTTTGTTCAGTGAGACAGTTAGTGATAGTGAACTCATCCTTAAAGGGTCAGTTACAGGAATTCAGCCTTCAATTGAACTTCTAATCTTGTTATTTTTAATTAGGAGAAAGCTGGTATGCTTTCAGTTATGAAGCCATTTTCCTTCAAGTTTTTCTCCTTTCCTTTGACTTTTGCTGCTTCTGAGATCCCCTTTGTATTTGATGGGACTAAGGCAAGCTGTTGCCAACTGCTGCAGCTGAAAGCCTGGGTAACAAAGCCACGTTTCTGTATGTTACGAAGGGTCCTGCCCACTGATGAGGACTTTCAATCCCTTTGCAGCTGAGGGGCTGGGAAAGGCAACCCCAGCACATCCTGGTCTGGCTTGGCTGGCAGCATGCGGATCGCATGTTTCACTGCCATCGCTCTCATTCCGACTCTGTGTCCAGCAGTGATGTTTATCAGATCTTCCTGATGCACAGCACTGAGCAGATGTTCCCTTTTTTAGTATGGAGTGATGTTTCTGATGTGCAAGCTGAGATTAGGAAAGGGTAGGCTTATAAAATTTCATGCTTGAGTGAAGCACCTATATGTCAGTTTCTGACAGGCAGAACTAAGGGGATGAAAAAGCCAAACCCCAAACCAAAAAGCCCCCTCCAGCTGCTTTTCACTGAGTGCCTGATGTTGCAAGCAGAATCCCCAAGCTTCAGTACTGGTCAAGTACTGCTAGCCTGTTCTTCTGATGGGCTAGTCACATATGGCAAGGCTCCCATGCAGCCCTGGGCCCAGTGACAAAGCAGAAGATGATTGCAGGAAGTTGCTGTTGGGCTGACTGTTGTACCATCTGGTACTCTGCATTTCTGTGGCTGTCAAAAAGATATTTTTGAAAGGAAATCACCTCTCTCTAACTCTCCAGATGTGCATGCATCCATATGCATCAGCATCCAGAATTCATTGTTCCCTCTCTGAAGACCAAAATATGCCGGTAATTGAATTGACAGATAAAAGCAAGACATCTTATTGGAAGAAGAGCCCGTGTCTGCTGGTTTAGTGAATGCCAAGTGCTGATGAAGCTTAGGGGACGAGGTAGGAATGGTTAAATGAAATAATAGGGGTTGGATAGGAAAGAAAACCAACTATGGAGAAGGAAGGGAGCTCATAGAGGGGGTAAAAAAAAAGGGTACAAACAGAGCCCCTGTAAGTTCACTGTATGTATATATGTGAAGAAAATGAAGCAGTTTGGGCCAGATAAAAGAAATTAAAAGGAAAACTTGGCTACACTTTTACTTTGAAGCTTGGATAACCTATCAAAAATAATGCTAATGTTATGAATTAAAGGAAAATCTGTTAATGGTTTGTAGAATTGTGTAATACTGCAATTATTCAGGAATGTTTGTGAAGTGTCTAATAGTTTCAGTAAAAACATTTGGAAAATTTTCTAAATTGCAAGAGTAATTATTAACGCTGTGGTTGGGATGCCCCCTGAACCAGTAAACACAAGACACCTCTGAATCTCTCCTAATCTCATTGAGGTTGCTCTCCTTAGTCACCAGATAAGATATAAACAGTTTTCATTGCATGGTAATGCCCCTTGGAGAACTAATATAACACCATGTATTTTTGGGCAAAAGATAGCTGCTTATGTAATTCTAAATGAAAGTCAGTAGGGATCAAGCATGTGACAGCTACTTGCAATTCTGAAACACTGCCATGGGGTGTTTTTAGTCATTATGATTAAAAAAAGGGTTAAAAAAAACCCAACAAAAACAAACAACAAAATCCACAAACATGCCAAAAATCTTACCACTGCCCCCAGTCTAGTGTATGCATTCTATAATCTTACTATGTATTTTGGTACCTCTATCTATACTATTGATACTGCCTGAGATGGGATTCCAACACTTTCTGTGTTGGTTTGGAAATCATTAGAACTTGTATCAGCATGTTCAAGAATACCCATGAGTATACAAAGAACTGAAGTCTATATATGCAATTTAAATAGGTAATGCTTTGCTGAGAGAGACTCAGACTTGTTTCCTTAGATAAGCATAGATTGCTGAAGTTTACATGTGTGTTTTTGTGCATGCTCTTTGATGAATTCCTGTATGGCTGATCATGAAAGCAGGTATGGTTCTGTCTTTGTCTCCTGAAACTGATTTCATGAAATCTGGAATTTCCTTCTCTTGTCGTCTTTAATTTACCCAATTCCAGGAATACAGTAAAAGCGGTAGTGTGGGTAGGATGGCTTGATGAGCTTCAGTACTGATACAATGGTTTTGAAACTTCTTTTAGTTATTTTTGCTCTAAGCAGGCATTAAATTTTAATGCTTTTTTCCCCTCCTTTTGGCCCCAATATAGAGCTCTCATGTAAACCAAGCAGAATTCTTCCTGTTGTTTACTGATAAGAAGTGCCCTTTGATTCATTGTTTCCATGCAACTTCCTATCCTTTCTATGGTAAAGAGGAGTAAATCTGAGACAATTTATGGGCTATCTCTAGGGAAAATAGACTTTTACAACATTAAGTTTGAATGTTGTTGGGAATAATGAACAAGGAATGTTAGAAATAGTTTGTGTTTGTTCATTTCTTCCTCTTTGTACAATCACTGTGCTGAAGACAACTTCATGCATTAACAGTGATGAAAATTGCATGCTACATTTCCTTCTTCCATTAAGGCTGTTAAGGCACAATGTTTCTTTGCATTTTAGTTACTGCTTGTTATCCAAAATTATTTCATATCTTTTACGGTCTTGATAAAATTTGTGATGAAAGTCAGGCATTTCTGAAGTATGGCCATGCCTGGCGGGCAGGGAAGCTCTCAGTCTGACTAACATTGACCACTGTTTAAGAGAGAATGGGTGCTTCATGGGACATAAGATTTATGCAAGAGAATCACCTGCATTTCATTTTTAGACTAATTGCTTGAAACTTGGGGTTTTTTTCTAACAGTTGAGGATAAAAAAGGAGAAAAAGTCAACAACCCCTTTTGAAACATTGGTGGACCACTTTGTTTTCAGTTCTTTGGCATGGAAAACAGAAATTTTGCTTTCTGGATGTGTTTAAATGAAAGTCAATGTGTTCATGCTGCTCTGTTTATAGGGATTAAAAAGATCCTCTTATGTTAGTGGAAATGTTTTCCAAATACTTGCTTGGGAGGGGGAATGGGAAGACAGAGTAAGAGCCTCTGTGGATGAGTTTGCACATTCAGGCATGGAAAAATACTAGAGAAGAGTTCCTGCAAGCAGTGTTTTGCTGCAAACCTCAAGAGAAGGTAGGGCTGTGACAGTACTTCTGGTCAGAAAGAAGTACAGCAGAGGTTATGTAAAATGTAGCTCTGTGGTAGAGTACATCTGCTTTTGAAAGACTTCTTTGTTTTCCAGGTGCAGATGTTTGTTTTCTAAGACCATGCCTCATGGGTAGCAATATCTTAAGATCGTGCTCAGCGGATGTTAAACCAAACAGGTTTTTCATTCATTGCCTTTTCTGTTTAATTAGCTTAATATGTGTATAAACAAGACACCTGGAGTTTCTTTTGTTAAACAAGATACTTACTGATTGCCTAGCTTTGCCTTGCTTGCTTAGGTATTGAAATAGTCTTGCTGTCTAATGAATGATTTTGACTTTATAATTTGAAGTTTTTCATGAAATAGGTAGTTTAGGTTTAATTCATAATTTCTAAGTAGCAGTACATTGCTACAGCGGTTGAATTTTATTTGATAGTTAACCTTTCCAGTTAAACTTGCATCACTTTTATGTCCTGATAAGGACAAAAGATCAATAGAAGCTTATTTTTCTAAAAGTGGAAGAATGAATCTCTGCTTTAAAAGTGCAACTTTAATTTTTTCCTACATGGAAAAAACTGTGAGGTCTGTGCAGGTAACACTTGAGATTAGATCATCTCTGCTAAACAGAGATACACCTTGTGCTTTTACCAGTGGCTGGGAGCCATGGGAGTGGGTGTTTTGCAGCACATCCACCAGACAGGCATAAAAAATTATTTTGCTTAGGAGGAGAAGCCAGCATCAGGAGTTTGGACCAAACATAACAGCAACCTAAAAAATAATAGGGCATGTCATCTGAATGATTCCCAGTGGGCAAGCAGATGATGTTAGATTTTAGTATATGTAACAGAGCTATCTAGAAAAACTGCAGAAAATAGAGGATCAAAAGACATGGCAGATTTAGTGTAGTCTAATGTGTTGAAATGGTTGAATAGTTTGGTCCATACATGGAATAAGTCTGGGCAGATTTGATAATAGTGGAATGGGAATTAATTGGGGGATGATAGTTGGGGATAGACAACACATGGAGCAAGGATCTAATTGCACATAGCCTTAACACCAGATGTCAGTGTAAAGGTGATGAATGTTGCTTAATGTGTACTTCCAGAGAATTTTTTTCCTTCTGTGGAGGAAGGGGAAGGGTGTGGGGATGGTGCCATGGAGTTGCTGGAGGTTAGTGAGCTTGGAGCACTGGAATGGGAAACCTCTGCTGAGTTTTTGCAAAAGCACATGTTTTTAGTTAGTACAGCTTGTATGTTTTAACTCCTTCTACAACCAAATCTGTGCTGGATATTTCTTGAGGATGTATTTTTTCCCTTCTCTGTTTAAGTTTTATAGCTCATTCAATTCAAATAGATATCTGTGGAGTCTGGTATCTTGGGTGTTTTTGTTAGTTGGATTAGTTTGTTTTTTCAAAACAGCCAGATCAGTCCATGTCCATGAATCTTTTCCCTGCAGTTTTAAACCTCTCACCCTTGCCCCAATGGTAATTCAGTCAAAAGCAGCTCCACCATGAAAAATATGCTCTAGATGTGACAGTAGAAGAACTCCCTGCGAAGTAAAGATCTGAAGGGAAATGTGCCCAGCCCTGTGTACCACACTTATGCTGTGTTTGCGTTTTCAGTAAATGCTTCTGTCTCTTTTTCTTCATATGTCCCCATATGATTTCTGTGCATATTATTCTCATGGACTTCTTTGCTCTTTCTCTCCATTTCTGCTGAAACTCTAAGGTTGAATGGCTCTCATGGACATTTGCTCAATTTAGTTCTGCTTTGGTTGCAGTTCAGAAGGGTTCTGCTCTTCCTTCTGCTATAGTAGAATCTGCCCTAAATTCATTGATACTGGCTAGTAGTTATGGTACAGTGATTGAACAAACTCTCATCAGAGTTATTCAACCAATGTGGAAAATGTGAGCTTTTGAAAAGTTTTAAAATACTTTTCCAGGGGAATTCCTAGTTTATGTAAATATCCTTATTGAAGGAAGATACATGTTGCATTTCAATGCAGTCTATAGTAGCATGGAAGACGGGCTTGTAAGACATCATATATAGTAGCAATACTAAAATAAGTGTTAGGACATACTATGAAAATGCTTTTTTTTCCCTGATATGAGAAAAATACGTAAGTTATAGAGGAGAGAATATCCAAGTTAGAATGGAATTTATTGAATAATGTGAGATTATTTATTTTTTTTCTGGTTCTCCAGCTCTCTAAAAACCCAGAGCTTTTTTATTGCAACTGATCATATCCTATTGTAGCTGTTATTTTTTTGGAACTTAAAGTTCCTAACTAACTTTTAAAAAACCTACTGCACACTTGGGAATTTATTTTTTAAATATTAAAGTATCCAGGAATTGCCTTTTTTAAACTTGTTTGTTTTTTGGGGTTTTTTTGGTCAGAACATGTCTAAAACCTTTGTTACTCCCATGGATTTCTGCCTATGTATTAAGGGAGGAGAGTGATATGGAAACACACTAAAATTTGTTTTGTCAGTGAATTTCTTTCTCCTCCCTACCAAAAAATTAGCAGCACTGTTTGGTCTACATCACACATGCTGTGTTTCATCTGAGCTGGAACTGCTGCCATGATTTTTTTAGAACAAGAAAACTATAATGCTCTGCTCCCCAGCCAAATAGTCTGGAAGACACAAAAATAAACCAGTGGTAGGTTTATATAAATATAAAATGTTTTAATCTTCCTCCTGGTCAGTATGATGGTCTGATATCCTCTACCCTGCATCTTATTATGGTCACACTTATTTAGAGAGGAAAATCATGTAATCCAGGAGTAATCTTGGATAGCCCAGATCCTTGTGGTTGCTGATCACCATGGAGGTTTTTCTCCTCATGAGCAGAAACACTGCAGTTTCTTCTATGCTGCTGCCTCTCAACACAAAGCTGTGGAATATTTCCTACCATCTGATCTTGTCTTTTCCATCTCTCAAGGCTGCTTGACAGAATTAACTTAAGGTCCTTAGCAGAGGTGTCTTGCTCCAGTGCTTGCTTAGGAGTGTGGAGCTGGCTTTTCATGATCATCTGTATGGAAATCTCTTATTCATATTAATAGTGGAGGTTGTCCATTATTCTCTACACCATTCCAATTACTAGGACTTTGGCTTTCCAGGTGGTCTTCTGTGAAAGGGTGTGCAGAGAAGAGTTTAGTTGTTACTGTTAGAAAGCCATCCATCCTAAATAAGTAGTAGTGACTTATATTTTCTCTCGGAGTGGTAGATATCACTTCTCTCTGTAAATTCTTATTTGCCTCAACCCTTGAATATATTTTTTGGTATAAATGCTTCCTTCACTAAGAAACCCTTTGAGAAGAAGGTTGTGTAGGTGGTGACAATTGCGCCATGTAGAACAGTGGCCCTTCGCCCATGCACTTTTCCCTTTAGAAAGGAGTGGTGAAGGTCATGGGAAGAAGTTACTGCTAAGTCTTGCTCAAGTGCTCTGTGGAGCTTTTTAGTTCAACAGAAAAAGGCTTCCCCTCCCTGTTGTCTTTCCAACAGTAGGTTTGTTTCAGTCATCATTGTCTCTAAGAGATGTAAGAGAATGCCCTTAAATTAACCTTCTCCAAAAGAGCTTTTGTGAAAGTCTGTCATTTGGGCATACTGAAATTTCTGCTTTAGTTAGCCTCTTCCACATCTTAATGTGCCTTTCAGCATAAAGTGATGAATTCTAGCAGGATCTGCAGTAACTTATATTACTTTGTACCAGACAGCATAGAGATCCCTGGTGTTCCTCAAGTCTGGATTCTGATTTTTTTTTTTTTGTTTTTATATATAATGACTAGATTAGTGTCATTCCCTCATTCAAAAATCAATTAGAATAAATTTGTCCTTCTTCTGTGTAGTGTTCTATCCTATTGGTGTGGCTGGTACCCTCTATATGGCATATGGGAACCATAATGTGCTGTAGAGCCCCCAGCACAGGTTCATGCAATCTGTGGGAGCTGCTTGCACTTTTCAGCTGATAACACTGTAGAAATCACCATGGAAATACAGCAGAAAGTTTATTACCCTTCACTATTTGAATAAAATCAATCCGAGTTATGAGCTGGTCTTGCGTTGTTGTGTTATCCCCCCTTAGTGCCTTCCTCCCATTTCTGCTACCTTCTTAGAGCAGACACGTTACTCAGTAGTAGCATGGGTGATATGGGAAACAAGAATGTTGAAGTTGTATTGAATATGTTCCAGATAGACACAGCTACACATATCAAACAAGGTTAGGTCTGCACTGATTTCCATTCAAATATTAATTGTAAATGAAAAATAATTCAATACTCAACAGTTCTCTAGAATTCTGAATTCACTAAACATTTGCCATTGTAAAATACATACCTAATAATTGGTTCTTATAAAATTCCCTAATGTGCTTTCCATCCTCTAAAGGCATTAAGCAACTAAAATTTGATTGTGGTAGGAGGCAGGATTTGCTAACAAGATTAAGTGGCTACATGCTCTGAAGCTAAACAAAAGCCCAAGGATGGCTGTACCTACACACTTATGCTCTTAGCAGAGAAGGCAAGACAGGCTTGTGACCACACTAGAATGGATAACCTGGAAGATATCTTTGACGCTTTGCCTACCAGTTTGATGTGGATGGAGATGCAGGAGAATATCTGTACATGTTTAGAGCTGATAAGGCAATATTGATGTGTTAATTGGATGTTGATAACAATGAATTTTGGCAGGATGTTGGTGTTGCTGATGCAGGTGATGTTGGGATGAACAGGATGTGAGGCTGTAACTAGAAGCTGGCAAAGCCCAATCCTGGGATTTATGGAAGGTGGAGCAACAGAACTGTGTAAAGCCCAGGAAGGATGAGGCTGTGGTTTCATGTCGGCTTTCAAATATAAGTAGGTGGTGTGGATGTGATGAATAATCATGTTAATAGTGTCCTAGAGAGGACTTTGTTTTTTTCTGAGTGCTAAATATGCATTTTGTAGGATTTAATCTACACAGGGGGAAGTAACTGGCTTTCCAGTCAGAGGAAAGTGGCAGGAAGGAAGGAAGACAAAGAAGAGGGATCTGTAAGACAAAAGCTGCAAATTTGGGTAGAGGAGAGCTCTTGCAGCTCCCACTGGAGTGACAGTGCCTTGTAGCAGTATCTACCTTTATAGAATAGACTAAAATACAGCATAAATGGAGAGAAGGTGGCAGAAGGAGCTGTCTTGTGCCATGTACAGGCTGAGCATATTTAGTGGACTCTGGAATCTAGAAATAAGTTTTCCTCTCACTTGACACTACCTCCAGGCATGCCAGTGTATGCTGGGTGTGGCACTACACCCAGGTTAGTGGTTGGGCAGATACGTGAATATCAGCACATGAGGATTGTGGTTTGGTATTGCCAGCATGTGTAAGAGAAATGGTGTTTGTGAGAGTCTTGAGTTGCTAGGAAGGGCAGTATGTGCCCAGGACATAGGTACACAGGCACCTATGTGGAACCTGGCAAAAATGAGTGAGCAGGAGTAACCTCTCTAGTATTTACCCACCCCCCGCCCCCGCAACATGCCTTGTACATGGGCAGTCTCACAGCACGTGTGATCTGATTGCAGTGGAGCAGCCTCCAGATACTCTGATCATCGGCTCATATTTCAAGGGCTGTATCCTTTTCTCTTAGGAAAGGCTGGTCTGAAAGCAGTTCTTTCAAATGCAGTAATTCCCCAAACCATTGGTTTCTTGGACTGGGCAGCTTAGAGCAGCTCTGTGCAGCCCTTCCCTCCAAACAGAGCTGACAGAGGGGCATGCCCCAGGCTGGCGGAGCATGCGGCCAGGTGCTGTGCAGCTGCACGGCTCGGAGAGTGGACTTAAGCCCTGCTCAGGACTGGCACAGCATGTGGGCTGGCTGCCAGCAGGGTGACAGGATTTCTGCAGGAGATCTGGCCCCTGTCCAGCCAGGGTGGAGTGCAGGCAGAGCAGGCATGCCTGGTTCTGCCCGTCCTTGTGCAGATAAGCTCAGCTGCACGCAGTTATCCAGGATGTGAACTTCTGCTCCCTCTGGGATTGTTTCCATCTTGCATGTTGAGCAGAACAGAGGGATTTCTTAATGCCCATTTGAGGTGCCAGCAAAGGAGGCAGTTACAGCCTGAACAGAGCAGTCGCAATTGCCTTCCCCTTGTAGGAAGTGAGGGGAAGATCTAGATGTCTTCTACTCTAATGTGGTAAATTTGTTCAGAGTAAACACCAGAAGAAGGCTGGAGGGGAGGATCGGTAGATGGTACTGCGTGGGAATAGGTGTTCATGAAGAAATCACAAGGGAGCTATTTGCTCTTTCTCCTGAACCTTTGCTAAGAAAAGTGCACGTTTTTGTCAGCAACTCCATTTCTGGTTTTGTTCAGAGTCTTGTACCTTGTTTGTGTGTGAGCGTGTGTTATGATTGAAACATCTTAACCATCAACTCCATTCTGGCTTACAAGAAACAATTCACTGAACAAGTGCTCCTTTCCTTACTGGCCCAAGAAATGCTTGAGTTTAGAAAAGTTTGTGCAGGCTCTGTAACATGGTATGCTATCGGGCTCATGCATCAGTGGCTGGGCTAGTAGGTTCGTAGGTTCTCTGATCTGCTCTTGTATATCAGGAAAATGTGGCCTCTCTACTGGTTGTGTTATTGTTACAAATTCTGTATATTTCTTCAACTGTTACAAAAGGGCAGCTTTTTAATGGATTTTTTTTTTCCTTAACCGAGTATCGTGGCTTGGACTGGTCCCATTTTGTACGCATATTCTTTAAAAGGAGTTAAATAAAAACCAGAAAACCTCAAGTCCTCCAAGCTGGTGGTCAGTGCTACTGCCAAGCTCCTCATTTAGAGAGCAGACAGTTTGTTTATCCTCCATACCCCAAGCACAGGCATGTGTAATTTATGCCTTGAGCATTGCCTTTTCAAATATTCCTGCTCTGTGGGAGCTCATAGGATATGCACTATGCCCTGGTGGGTTTCAGGAACAGCCCCTTTGTGGCCCAAGGCACTGCAGAAAACTCCTATGCTCGAGGGCTTTGCTTTTTCCAGATAAGTCTGGTTTAAGACAGACTCTGACCTGTAAATAAATGGCCAACTGCAAACTGTATCTTGAAAGAACTGTGGTTTTAACCAGCAAAGTGTAGGTCAGTGCTAATATAATTAAACATATGTGTTCACTAGAGTCAAATGATCTCTGGTGCTACAATAGCTGGCTTTAGACTTGACAAAACCAGATAGAGCTTTGCCATTTAATCAGTTGAGGATTTTCTTTATTTTGAACTTCTTTCAGCAGAAGCATTTTACTTCAATTGCAGATGTGCACAATCTGGGAAAAAAATATGCTTCCAGCTTGTATTTCTCTTTTATGCCTGGCAGCCTCTGAACTAACTGGTTCACGTGAGTCTAATTCTTATCTGAGTGACTTCGGTGCAAATTACGGGTTAAGTCAATTACGTTCTCCTGTGACCTTCTGAATCAAAAACATACATGTATCTGTTACTGTCAGGGGTGGGCTTGAGCTGTTTTGGAAAAGCAGGGCTGCTTTTCATAAATATTTGTCTTGATTTAGTTTCCTGAGATATAGTTTCAATGTAAACTGCTGTGTATATTTCAGCTTTTGTGCTATCTTGTTATATCACATCACACGGTCTCACGTACTATATAAGAGCATGGCACTACATCATGCTGTGGTGATTATTTGAAAGGGCGTACACTCTGTTTTGGACTAGATAACTGTTATCAGTGTAGATAATTGCTGTCAGACACAAAATAGACCCAGTAAACAAACATTTCATTTTATCGTGTGACAGATGCCTGCTGTTTTGTACAATGTATTTGAATGATGTTCACTATAAATCAGCACTGCTTCAAAAGCAACAAATCCAACTCACCCAAATCCTTCCTGATGTAATTACCTTTATAGTAGAGATTAACTTTTCATTGTTGTATGCACATGATTAAATTTTTCAGTGTTTGCAGATAACAGTGTTTGATATAAACAAATAATTCACATCTAAGACAAGTGAATTCCCCTGACCACTATCACTGGTGATGGTTTTTTTAAATTTTCTTTTTTCTTCAAATATTTTTTTTTTCCTAAACTTTTTTCTCCCTTTGTTTTCCTCCCTGGTAAAGAAAAGACTACCTTTAATTCTGGAATGCATACATGAAATTTAGACTTTCAGAGAGAAACAAAGTAATAAATCAGCATATTCAGGAGAACCAAGGAGGGCAACGGGAATAAATGTCTTAATTTTGTGGAGAATGAACACAAAGCTTCTGTTTGTGTTCCCATGGATTTTCTGAACAAAAGGATGATCATTATTTGACAAGCATAAATGATGTATTGCTTTTTTTTTTTTTTTTCCTCCAAATGATGTGTATCTGTGTTTTTCTCTGCAGGTCCTGTGCCTCAGAGGGAATGTGTCTTATCACCTGTTAACAATTCACACCCGGTCCATGCCTTATTGGAAAGTTTTACAGTCTTGTCTGGCTGTGCAAGCCGGGGCACGACGAGCCTGCCACAAGAGGTGCACGTCCTCAATCTCAGAAACCCCAAGGAGGGTCTTGGCCATCATGAAAGAGAGGTAAAGGGGAAATTACTTTTTGTCCAGATCCCTGGTGATAAGTATGTCTGCAGATGGGATTATTACACGTTAATTTGCTGCGTAAAGTTATTTCTGAATTGTCACTAAAGTACTACAAAGAACCAGGTGCAATTTGCTTGGAGGCTGTCCACCTATGCGTTGCATGTCGTATGAGTAAACTGCTTCCATACCCAGCCACCCTCTTCATCACCTTTCACAACCATGAAGTATACTTAAAGGTGGTGGGGTAGGCAAAGGAAATAAGAAACAGACTTCGATCTCTAACAGGCCTTTGCAGAATTGGCTGTCTTCAAAAGCAGATCGTTTACCTAAATGTGTTGTAAATTAACATGAATGCCTTTGGATCCCTGCCATGACCACTATAAACAAATACTGAAGTTCAGATTCTTTTACCACTGCAATTCAGCCTTAATGCTTCACTGAGGGGGGATGGCTGTACAGAAAGCAAGCGTTGCTGACTATGGTAGTCCAATTACTTATTTGTGTGTGCTGCACTTGGAGGGACTGGCAAGAATTTTAGCTGTTCTGAAAGCAACAGCAGAATAAAATTTTTGATTCAAGGTTGTGCTGTACTGTTGTTTACTCTCAAAACATACCAAAACAGAGTGCCAAAGTGCAAAGAGAATGTTGCATGCCATGACAGCTGAGCTCTTTAGTTCATGTTCTTACAGTATTGCACACACAAATTCGTAGTAATGTGTCCTGTGAGAACAATGTGTGTGTACACAATTAGAGAATTTGTAATGAGAGAACAAAGATGATGATCTAACAGGGAGAAGCTTAGAAAAAGAGGATCTAAATATGTGCTGAAAGAACTTTCAAGTGAAGTCTTTTATAGTAATTGAAATAAAGGCAGATTCTCTTGGCCAGAATCAGTCTTTCCACTGATTTCAATATCAACCTTGTTGGGTTTGTGGTGAGTTCAGCTCAATGTGTATTGTATGCATCCATGAAACTTCAGCTGTTGTGTTCGTTTTCAGTATATATACTGTCTTAAATTTCTAGTATATAATGAGAAAAATTATTTACAGTTTTTTCAGTAGGTATGTCATTGGCTTCCATTAATCAAAATTGCCAGGTCTTCTACTCTCAGGACATGAATAGAAAAATTACAATTTTTTTTGGTGGGACTGTGAATGAGGAACAGATATTTTTGTATTTGAGGGGGCTGTGTGTTTTTGTTTTGGGATTTTGTTTTATTTTGGTGTTCTTTAAGCCTTTGTTCATATGCTAGGCACTGGGTTATCAGCCTGATAAGTGCACTGTGAATAACTGAAAAAAGTGTAGGTACAATCAATTCTCTGGACATGAAGACCAAATTGTAGGGCTTTTTGGGTTTTTTTGTGGGTTTTGTGGGTTGTTTGCTTGGGGTACGTGTGCGTGTTTGCAGTTTTTTGTTTTTTTGGTTTTGGGTTTTTTTAGCAGAGTTTCTGATGAGAACTAAATAGCTGTATGTGATTCTGATATGGATTTGTCAGTGCTTCTCTCATCACCTATGAAACTTTAAATCCATTGCTAAGTCAGGCAAATTTGGTATATCTCACACGGTTTGTTGAAAATGGGCAGAAGAGTGCCCTCGCTGTGGGGACATGGTACGGGGGGGGTCTTGTAATTTCTTGGTTACTAAAGGGTGCCCAGGAATGGGATGAAGCAGGCTGCAGCTGGAGCTTGTACCTCCCCAGAGACCAGAAGGACTCAAGTGCACATTTGCATAAGCCCAAATTTCCCTCTGGCCCACTGCCGGTGCCGCTGGCGCTGCTTGCGTAACGTGGCCATTTCTGCAGTTGTGTGCACGCACAACGTGAGCGAGTCACGCGTGTGCGAGGATGCCGGCTGTGCCCCTGCTGCCTCATCAGCCTGACAGAATGATACAATTAAATACTTGGCTTTGAATAGAAATACTTGCTGTCTAGCAGAAAGAGGCTGCTTGTGCCCCCTCTAATGTGCTTACGGTAAGAAAGCCGTTTGCCCTAAGCTGTCTTGTCTGTGTGCTTTGGGGGTGTACTGATGTTGTAGGGCACTGAATAGATTTCAGCATTTGGAGCCCTTAGCCTCCTTCTCTCATTTCCTGAGCAATTTCCAGTCACGGCCCTTGGAGATGGCTGCTGTAAAAATGCACAGGAAGCTGGAGCAAGGCTTGCTGGCAACAGTGTTGAGCAAAAGAGTGTAAACAACTTGGAAAGATCAGATTTTACTTATAGGATCAGACTCAGAGAACAAAGCAGAGCAAATGTTATCTTTTCCATTGTGGTAGAAACCAACTCCAAGCAGCCCTTTGTCTGAAAGTAGAATGTACCCATCACCTTAAGTTACATGAGCTTGATTTACCAGCTGAGGTATTTCCTGTTGCCTGCAAATGCTGATAGCAAAGGTAGAGGTCTGTTTGTCATACAGTATTTCCAGGAGACTCCAGAATAAAACCAGGGGTTTTGTTTGACAGCACATTACTTAGATTTAGCAACATCGAAAGCATGTTTAAAATAAATCATGTATTTGTTCAGAGGTTGGCTGAAGTTCTGATAATATGGAATGCAAGATCTGAAAATCTTTATGTGAAGGCTTGCTTTGGGGGAGGAGGTCGGGTTGTTTTGTTTTTAACCTGCACTGTGCTAGAATGCTGCTAAATTACACATTCCTTACTTGCTGGGAGGAGTGTAAACTTCCCCTAGCAAATTCCTTGGGTTCATGCATTAAACATATTTGTGCAGTTATCCTGGTTCTCATAAATATGCAACATACGTGTATGCATTAATTTAACTCACTTTGACACTTCTGTAGAATATACAGACAACAAGCGTTTGCAAATTTAAACATAGGAGGGGTGGCTGATGTGGGGGGAGGGCATGGCAGGGCTATGTGTTCCTCCTGTAACACAGGCAGGCTTTTCAGTAAGGGTTAGTAAGATCAGGGTGCTTTTCCTTTCCTGTAAACTGGGGGGGGGGAAGACAAAAGATGGACTAGAAATGTATAGGATTATGAATTTTGAATGGTCTTTGCAAATAGTTTAGCACTTTCTTGTTAAGGCAGTAATCTGATAAATGTAAGGTCATATTATAAAATGCTATAATCATATCTATCATCTTCAAGGACTTTGTATTTTACTTCATGAATCTCACTGGGGTGACATCTTGTATGTTGAGGCTGGGACTTGTTTCTTCAAGTAAGAACCCCCGAAGTTCCAATCTTTTTCAAGTATTTCTTAGAAATGTCTTTTATCACAATTCATATTTGGCCATGCTTTATCATAGGAAATAGAATACGGGTGCATGTAATAGCCTCAAGTGTTTATATTGAACTTGGCATGAAAAATGCAAGCCTTTTTTGTTTGTTTTATTTGATCAAATATTCCTGGGGAAGTGAGTGCATGTGTGCATTTCTGTACTGATCTGGGTCTTAGCTAAATGCCAGGAACTACTGAACTCTTGCAATAGCTTTCTCTTTGGCTTTGGGTATCTTCACTGCTTCAGTTTCTCAGTTTTTTAGAAAGGAGATAGTTGCCTTCTCATGGAGCTGTTTGTTCTGAGGAAGAATTATTGTTTGCGGGGGCACTTGGAAACTATAGAGACTTGCACCAGAAAAATGTGTCTAGAAAGGCATAAAAATTATTTTAAGATGGAAGTCACTCCTTAGGTATATTATCAAGTTCTAAATAATGGAGGATTCTTTTGTTATGCCTGTTGGTTGAACTTCCCTGATCTGCTTCGAGCACACAGTCACAATTGAAATAGTTAAAGGGGAGAGGAGGGGCGTATAAAATTAATCTCATGTGAATACTTAGGATTGAATACATATGAATACATGGAATCAGAGTTCCTGGCAATGGATTCACTATTGTTTTCATTGACATCCTCATCCTCAAAAACTTTAGGATGTTATGCCTGATACAGATGTTTAACATGTGTTATATGAAATGGAGGAAAACTATGGACTTGTCTTTATTTTTATAATTTTGAGTAATGCCACTGAGCGTGTAATAATTTGACAGACCTTTTTTTCCCACTGTTTAATTACTGCTACTTGGCAACAATTTAGTAACAACTTAAAAAGATTTCCTTTGAGAGTAAACCTGGTATTAAAATGGCTGTTAGCTCCTGGAATAGGCTAATTATAATAGCCTGATCCTGAATTCAGGATAATTTTTATGTGTCACAGTGCTTTTTTTTATTTTAGGATTATGAGGGATCTGGGTAACGAGGGTGGTGAAAACCTAGTTCTTTTTGCCTATTATGCTAAATATTTACTGTATTTCCCAGTGTGTTCATTTTAAGTGTTTTCAGAAGTTTAGTACTGCAACAGCCTTACCCAAGGCTATGTCAGGGAAAAATGTTTTGTTTTATGCTCAGGCATCCAGAGATGCAGGAACAGCCTTGAGATTCAGCTCAGATAAAGGGACCACTTTCTGGGTGTATTTTAAATGTGCTGACCTGCAGCACCAGAGCCATGGTCAGAGGGGGCCTGGAGGTCATGTGCCAACAGCAGCCAGGAAGGGAACTCAGGGTTTGTTATTTGACAGCTCAAGTTAGTCAGGATTTTGTTACCTATTTATTTGTTTGAATAGGTATACGCTGCTGCATGTGGGTGTATTTACTACTTCGGTAGGTCAAAGGCCTTTGCTTTGAAGAAAAATAGTTGCTGCTTTAGAAGAAACTTTGAAAGATAAAACAAAGCACTGTGCCTCTGCCAAGGCACAGACTAAGCTGCAACATTGCAAGAGTATTTTCCTTTTCTTGCCTCTTCACTTTCTGACCACCTTAGCTTGGCAGCAGTAGTGAATCTCCAGCTATAGCAGCAGGCCTGTGAGTTTCAATGCAAGTGCATACAGGGGTTTTGGACCTTCAACCTCTTCAGCCAGCCAGCTCTCCTGTTATGCTGAGCCTGTCAAGGTCAACTCGATCACTTCACCTGTTGCTTCTTGTTCCTTGATGATCTGTGGCTCATGAAGTTGTGTGGAGGCAACATAATCATACTGGGCATGTAGAATGACAGTGGAAAATTAGTTTGGCCACCTGCAAGCCTCTCTGTCAAACTTGAGGCTGACTACTGCTTTTTATTGCTATCTTTTTGCATGGCATTTTGTGAGGGAAGGGTGGCACATAAGATCGAGAATGGGAAGTCCTGGTGAATTAGTGCTTCCACCAGTGCTCTGTGCCAGGGAGGTCTCTGTGTCAAGTTGTGAGTGTGGCAGATGTACTCCAGGAACACCCTGTATTTGTTGCTTGGAAAGCAAGAGTATCTCATCCCATGCATCTCTGATCCTGGGTAATTACCAGAGTTTGCCTACAGCTTGTGGTAGCTCCACTGGCTCACCAGGGTGGTTTCTCAGGCTGCTGTTTGTTACTCCCTTTACACACAGCCTTGCCCAAGAGCCCAGATGGAGTACTGGACTGAATCAAAAATGAAGTACATGATAGGTGTTGTAAAACATTCAAGACAGTGGCAGCATGTTCCACAGAAATCGTAATCATTCAATGTCTGTCTCAGATAAGTCCATGTCTCCTGAAAGCTGCAACTCCCATGCAGCCGATATACTAAAGTGACACTGATGTCTTAATTGCCTTGACTGATGAACATGGCATTGCCATATCTTTTAGAAGTGGAGTTTGCTTGTTTTTTAAAAGTCCTCACAAGGCTCTTCCTCCTCTTCTCTTCATTAGCACTTTGAGGTATCTGTGCTTGCGTAAAATCTCTCCTTTTTTAATGTGGCTTTTTCATCTTGTTTGTCTGGACTGCAGTCTTTGCACGTTGTTTTTAGCCATCTCAGGATTTGCTGGTCATTGGATTTGGCAGTCATTTCAAGTTCTGCCCACCAGAACAGCCAGAGGAAGTCCTGTGTTGGCCAGGGGAGCCTGTTTGTACAGAGCTGGCTGTCCTGCAGGAGCATGGCTTGATGTGTATCTGCCCTTAAAGAGGCAGCAGTGACCTCTCATGACTTGGAAAGTGCTGTGCAAATCCTTGGTATTTTCTGTTTTTAGAAATGGGTCTGTTTGCTATGTGCAGAAAGTGAGCCCTGTTCTTAGTTCAGAGAGCTGTGTGGAGCGGTGTCTGAAACCATTCCAAGGCCTACCACAGAACACTAATGGGTTCAGAAGGAAAAATGTTAGTATGAGTTTTCTGATTGCTCACAGTTTTTCGTTTTGCTGACTGCTGCTTCAAATGTCGTGTTGAAAGCCAAAATTGGACTCTTCTTTTCCTCTGAATCAAGTGCCTACAGGTACTGCTGTGCTGTTGCAGGGTTGTGGAGAGCAAGAGAACTGCTGCTGTTTAGTGGAAGGACTCTTCCTATCTCTCTGTGGCTTGTGTGTGTAAGCACACTGTGCATGTGTGCTCACATGTTTCTTTCAGGCAGATGTGTGTTGATTTTTGATCTTAGGTTGTGATTCATATTCATGGTTTCCAGTTCCTTCAAAGCTTCTATCTGACATGTCTTAGAGGATTTATAAATTACTGCATTGTCTGTAGTTACTTTCCCCAAAAAAAGATAATTAAGGAAGTGATGACATTTCCAGGAGTCCATTTATGTCACAAACCCCATGGTCAGGTTCCAGTCTAGCTTTGGGCTCATGCATGTGTGTGTGAGATATTGGAGCAACATTTGTCATGAGTGGTCATGTTTATGTTTTCCTCTAGAGTGTCTGTTTGAACCAGAAACTGAAATTAATGAAGTCATCCTTCTTCTTCAGCCTCCCAGCATAGGGGAAAATTTCCAACATAAATTGTGTGGAGCTTGCCATGCCTGACAGCCATGCTCTCGTATCAGCTGAAAAAATAAAAGTAAAAAGTAAAAGTGTCATGCTGTGGCAAGATAGGAAAATGTCGAATGTTGTCATTGGTTGGGTGTTTTTATGTAGATCTTACTTCTGATAACACTTTGATAACACTCAAGTTTGTGTTTCTCTAGAAGAGTCTCTTATTTTCCCTATGAAACATAAACAGAGTACTTATACAGTAGGAAGAGCTGCTATTTAAAGGAGAAGATGCAAAAATAGTGCCATTGTGAGGTACTGATACCTGAAACTTAAATTGCTTGAAAAACTTTGAAGGAAATATATGCAATTCATAGCTGATACTGTCTCTTTAACAATGGCTATGGCAATTTATAATAAAGAAATATTTTTATTAGGATTGGAGATCACTCCATATGTAATAAACATGGTGGTGGCAGTAGTTAGTGTTTCTAGATGATAGGTATAATATTTGGTGATGACTCAAATGCCATCAGTGAGGGAAAAGTATTAAAAACTATCACCATTCTGGAGATAGCCAACATTCTCTTGCCCTGAGGAGTGTCACACTCTTCCATCATTTCTCAAGGAAGCACAGTGTTCATGTCTTCTGCATGGACAAAATGTGCCAGTGCATGTGAGTATATATGTGGGGTTTGGAGGCCTCTTGGGAAAGGTGACCCTGTATGGCATTGGGTTTGCAGAGAAATACAATGGCACTTGCTTTGTGAGTGTCTCTTCAGAGTGGGCCATTGGATCATGCCTTGTTTCCTCCATTAATTGGGTTTCAAGTGATACTTGCAATGAAGTAAATTGAACACTGAAAATGCACCTGGAAGCTACATGGAAAAATACTGCATGCGAGGAGCAGCAATTAGTTCTTTCTTACTTGCCTGGAAAGCAGGCCAGTATTTTCTTCAGTAATTCTCCTTTCAGGTAAGAATCAGCAAGACAGTGCAGATATGCAGTGCATAAAATGGCATCATTGTGCAAGAAAATACTTGATAACATCACAAATATCTTGTGGAGGACTTTGTCAGGTTTTATGGTATTGATTCTGCAATTATGTAAAGATATGAGTAGTCTTACTTATATGGCTAGGCTGATTAAATAGAATATCTGGCTCCTTAGGGTTTTTGGTGAGGGTTTTTCTGTGTAGTTAGTGTCATAAAATCATTATTTGAAATATTCCCCAAATACTGCTTTGTTTGTACAGATATTAACAGTTCTGATTATTTTAAAGTTTGAAAATAAGAAAAAATTTGGGAAGATTGAAGACCCACCCCAGGGGAGTAGAAAAACAACGTACTGGTAGCAATTACTTTTAATCTTCTGAAAGCAGTTTCCTTTGTATTTAATTTCTAATACTATTTGTGAGCATATGCAGTACAGACACACATTTGCACCAACTCTTACTTGGGCTGGTGGATTACTGAGTATGAGGTAAACAAAACTGTTTCCTAAATCTGGAGCTGCTGCTATGTTTTCTGTTTTTTATGAGTCATGCACACATGCTGTTCCTTACTTTGGCTTGGAAAGCAAGAATTTAGTTTTGCATGTCCAATAAAGATGTGAACACTGCATTTTACACTTTCTTATGTGACAATGCCTCTTTAAAAGATACCTGTAGAATTATGTTTCTTTTTTCCAGTCATCTGGATCTATGTGTGGTCTAGCTGCAAACCCTGAGGACCAAGTTCTTTTGTATGTGGAGGCTTTCAAATGGCATAACCCTTTGTCCTGCAGTCTGTCATCTTTTCCCATTTGTTTGAAATATTTACTTGCTTTCTGAAGCCCTATTATGTCAGCCTCCTCCCCTTCCCCACCTGCAGCTTGTGAAACAGTGGAAAGCGTCATATTAAGCTGTTAAGGATTTACCTTAAGATCTGGAAATTCTGTATTCAGATTCCAGTTTTACCAGGATATTCTTTAGGCACTGTGTGCCATGTTATTCGTGCATGGTGTTTTGCAGTTGACATGAGCTATGAACCTGCTGTGTCAACTCTACAGTCAGACCTGGTGGAGATGAGATAGTGCTAATACTGTCTCTGAATATACGTAGTATTCAGTATTAGTATCATACTGAGCCTTGACTAACAAGATCTGTTGAGAGGCAATATGTATCAATACTATTCTGATACACTAGTGCAGCTCTGTTATTTCTGGCTGGGTGGCTAGCACCTATCTAACTTGCTGAAAATACAGGCAGTGGAAACTTGTGTTTACCTGGAATAGCCTCTGTAGAGTTGTTCAGAAGGCCCCAAATGCATTTAAGGAAAATGGTCCTGGCAAAAATTTGTCATATGTCTTTATCTTTCAGTTTAAGAAGCATTTCCTTTGGGACAGGAACTGCTTTTTAGTATGTACTCATATATCCTCTACCATAGTTAACCCGCTCCCCTCCACACCCCCTTTTTCTTTTTTTGGGTATTGGATACCATGTTACACAACTGTCTGGTAATAGTTTAGGGTGGGAGAAGGGAACAGAAGTATAAAATTAAACTTTGCAGCTCAGGCAATGCACCCAAGGAAAACATAGATCTGCAATATATGTACATGCACGTACAGAATAGAAGATTATCTGGAAATTTGTTTCATTTCTGCATGAAGTCTTCTACCTTAATTCTTAAAGTAAAACTTGGTGTGATAGTACCATTTTTCGAATAGGCCACTAACAACAGTAGGGGAGACACTTCTTGTGGTGTACAGCAACAGATCCTGTGCCCTTAAACAGATCTAAAGCCAACAAGGAATTTTCCCACAAAATGTATAAAAGGAAGACTGTCCCCTCAGGATTCATTATATGCCATGTGAGTGGTATTGACATCTACTGATTTATGCCGAGCTGAGCAAAGCGTTGTGTTTTTAGGACTGAAGTGCTGGGAAGCCTGGCTGATCTGCAGAAGGGCAGATGGCAAAAATGGTTTCACTTAATCTTTGGGAGCCTGAGCATCTAGTTCAGGTCACAGGCAGAATGGGTGAAGTGGTCCCAGCTTTGCACTGGTGGGTGTGAGTTTTCCATTGACCATGGGGCTGGTCACTGAGGGCAGCCCTTGCTCTGCAGGTGACCAAAGTGGGGATTATCATATGAAGGTTAGATTTGGTTGGCAGAGCTGAACAGAATTGCTTGTGCAGAGACTGCTTTCTTTGCTGCAGACAGAAGGTTTTGAAAAATCTTTTTCAGGAGAATTCTGGTTCTCAAAGCTATGTAGTTCAGAACACAGTGAAAATGGAATTGAAATATATATGCCCAAGGAAAGCTGGATTTTGTATAATTCAGGTAAACGAAGCCTAACGTAGGCAGTGTGAGTATGATATCTACATAAAAAAAAGTACATAGAAATCAGTAAACTTTGGGTTATACTTTCAAGATGGTTGTCCCAGAACTCTCTCAGTATGACTTATGGTAATATAGTTATTACCCTTTGTGTTCTGTCCTTATACAAACCCTCAAGTTTTTTTTTATTTTTATTAGTCTTGCACTGGGAAAGTAATACCACTGTCTATTGCAAATAGGACTTCAATAACTATCCTGCCCATTTGCCAAGTTATTTGTATCAGGAATAACTTCTATTGCCTAGGTGTTTGCATAAATGATTAGCATTTGGAAGCTCCAGCTTCAAATAATGACTTAGGAGCACCAGAAATTAATTGACTATGTTTTTGTCTGAAAATAAATTATGTGACTAAGCTCTGAGCAGAAATAGTCCAACATTTTCATGAAGTTAGAAGCACTATTTTGTAATGTCTCCTTGTGTCAGAATTTTCTTATGCTGTGCGAGCTGTGGTGCTTTCTGAACAGGCACTGCATTTCCAGTGAAACATGACCAGCATAGTTGCCTACTCTTACACTTTTGAGGAGAAAGTATCTCTGGTGCAGTAACCCAGCAGTTATGAACCAGACATAAGCAACTGCACTGCCAGGAACAGAGCAGTATGTTTAGTGTCATACAACATACCACTGTACTCATCTTGCACATGTTTTTGATGATGTTGTAGTACTAAATTTTACTTGTAATTTGCTTTTTTTAGTCTGTTGTATGGAGAAGCTGAATTATACATCCTCATGAGGAGATCTAAATGTCCTGCAGCTCGATCTTATTACACAGATCTTCAGCTTGGTCATGTAATATTTAGGGCTAGAAATGTACCAGAGCTTAGACTGGAGAGAAAACTACAGATAATTTTTGAATATGCTTGCCAGCCCTTAGGCTTTTGTTCTAAAGGGCTCTCTCATCTGACTGTTGGGTGCAACGACCAAGTCAGTGGATGGGCAGGTCAGTTTTCTAGCTGGTTCTGATGATAAACCTTAGATCTTCATTAAAAGCCGTGTGTTGGTCTGCATGCAATAGGTGCCAAACTCAAGGGTGATGCCTCATCCCTACTGAAGGGAGCTTTGTTTAGTACTTGCCTTGAACACATGTTTTGAGGCTGCCATTTAGCAGCTGAGGTCACTTGGTCTGTTCAGCCTAGAGAAGAGAAGACTGAGAGGGGACCTCATCACGTTCTACAACTTCCTCATGAGGGGAAGAGGACAGGCAGGCACTGATCTCTTCTTTGTGGTGACCAGTGACAGGACCCAAGAGAATGGCCTGAAATTGTGTCAGGGAAGGTTTAGGTTGGATATTAGGAAAAGGTTCTTCACCCAGAGGGTGGGTGGTTGGGTGCTGGAACAGGCTTTGCAGGGAAGTGGCCACAGCAAAAGCCTGACGGAGTTTAAGAAGTATTTGGACAGTGCTCTCAGGCACATGGAGTGACTCTTGGGGATGCTGCTGTGCAGGGCCAGGAGTCGGACTTGATAATCATTGAGGGTCCCTTCCAACTCAGCTTGTTCTGCGATTCTCTGGTTTTTCCTCTGAATCATTAATAACGGGAACATCATGTGTAATTCAAAATAGTTTGTTAGTGGATGTTGGCATATTCATGTGCTCCAGGACTTGATTTTTAAGCTCTTTGTGTCTATCACAGCACACCCTAACCTTTAGCCCCTATTGCAGGACAGACAGGGGTGGGGGGAAAAGGAGTTTTCAAACACCTTTTGGTCAAAGGTTTTTGAGAGTACTTCTTAATGAAGAGAGTGCAGTGGGCCATAGGTCATAGTTGGGCAGTCCTTATCAAATTTTTTTGTTCTCTTGTATTTTTTTTATTTTTTTTTTTTATGGAGCCTGGTTTTCCAGTCTGGGTGGGAGATTGTAACAGTCAAGAGATTGTGCAATAGTATTCTCTTTTTTATGAAGTAATGTATGGGACCACATCAGTCTCTGGTTTAATGCCAGTAGCATCAGTGGAATTATGCCAAGGGTGAATCTTTCCCATGATTTTTTAAACTGAGCTATAACTGCAGTTTAGTCAATCTGATTCTCTCAGTACTGTGTGGGCGAGAAGGTCCAGGCAATGCCAATCTATTTGCAATCATATATTTAGGATAAAATAAGCAAAAGGTTTAGATGCTAGGATTAGAATCTAAAGTGTTACATGAGCCTTAGAAATAAACTTGAGTTCCCTATGCACCTGTGTGGATGCTTCCAGGGACTCGGATCCATTCCCCAAGGATTGTGTCGTGCCTCATCCCGGAATTAACAAAAGGCTTTTCCTTCTTCCCTTGTGCCTCATGCATCACAGCCCCCTCCTTGCTCTCTCCCAGAGGGGCAGCTCCCTGCCCCAGCAGCATCCATGAGTGCTGGTCTGGCAGAGAGAAGGTGGCCTGGTGTGTCCCTGGCAAGGGCTGCCAAGGTGGCACAGCATTAGGTCCTCTGGGAGAGAAAGTAACTATAGGTACAAGTGCTTACTTTTAAGGCTATTGCAGTTTCCCTGGGGTTAGTGGTTTGTTTGATACTATTCTGAAGATCTTCTGGCTCTTTGCTGGGGTGCATTTTCAAAAATTGGTGCTTGCACTGTCTTAACAGAGTCTGCGTTGGAGAACCTTCCCAGAAGGGAAGCAGTACGATCTCGTGTGCTTTTAGGAACGCGCTTATGCAATCAGAGTGCAAATATGTAACCCTTCAAGCAAAATTACCTTCAAGCAGTAACACCATGTGAACATATTTTGAATTTCTTGGAAAAATCAGCAAATTCCCTCTCAGAAACTGTTTGCTCGGGAAAGCTGGGCATTGTGATCTACTATAGCTGGCTGGGTATCGAATCTGTAACACAATATTCAGTGAGCATAAAAAAAATATGAGGGGAAGGAAAAAACAGTATTCCATTTTGAATTCACAGTCCTTGTCTAAAGAATACACTTTTCTTTAATCTTTAAAAGAAGATTATCCTTCTCAAAGTAATTGATAAACATTTCTGAAAAGTGGTTCAGTACCAGATCCCACCACTTGAGGTGGATTAATAGATTAATCCTGGACTGAATTCTATTATGACTGTATTTTTTTCATGTGAATTTCAGAGGTAAGATGTATCTTCTTGAAGAAGAAATTCCAAATCTCCAATATTAATAGACACAAGTGAACTGTAAAAATAAGTTTCTTCATATTCATTTCTTTGACTTGCAATACCAGAATAAATTATGTCATATAAATACTGCATTAACAAAGAGTGAGAACACTTAGGTCAGGGATAGGTGTAAATTTTCAGATTTCAACTCTAAATTTTGCCTGCTTTGAATGAGTTAATTTAATCTTTGCAGCAGAGTAATGAGTTAAAGTATCATAAATCCATCTTTAATGCATCACTTGTAAGTCGGAAAATGTGCTTATGTGATCTGAGAGTTAAAATTCTTTTTTTTTTTTCTTCTTTTTTAGAGAACAGCTGTCCAAGCCTAGGCAGTGTAATTCAATACAGTACAGCATATTTTGTCCTGGCTTATTAGCACAGATTTGTAATGGCTGTTTTGGAAAACGTGCTCTGAATTTATCTAAAGGTCTTCATGCCGGAATAGTTAATTCAACCTTACAAATCATTGGCACTTAACTTTCATCTTTTTAGAACAAAACACAGAGCCTGTGATTTGATGCCTTGAAGTCAGCAAAACAAAATGGTACTTTAACAGCAGCCTTTACTTTGATCAGTTTTCAGCATTTGTGTCCTTGCCTTTCACATAGTACAAATTGCTTTACCAGAGTACCGGGGCAGGAGCCCGTAGACTGTTTTTGTAGTTGGTTTCTGTGGTGATACTCAGCCTTCCATGCAACTGTGATCTCTGGAGACAGAAGCCTCTGCAGCCGCCTTAACCTTGCTGCTGCTGGAGACCTTAAAGGAACTGTGTGCAGAATGTGCAGACAGTAGGGACCAGCACGAGCCCGTACAGAGACAGAGGCTGAGCAATGCCAGCGAAGGGTTGACAGACATCGCGCCTATGAATGGAAAGATGCATTCTAGCAAATATGACACAACTCCTCCATGCTTCACATCCCAGTCGTACTTAGATGCTTTTTAAAGATGAGTGTATAGGTTTTGTTTCAAGATTTTCAGAATAACTTTAGTCTGTAATTTTCACCTATGACCAAATTGTTGTATTCCTCACAAGTTAGTCATGTATTATTTGGAGGAGTGCGTGCCAAAGGGGGCCAGACGTGAGTCTGGAAGGGGAACTTCTTTTGACAAACAGCTGCTGAAGCTGAGCCTTGCTGAGAGGACCATTGCTGACACGTGCCCAGAAGGCCTGGCCTAGCTGTTGATTGCACAATGAAAATGCTGGCTGTGCAACAGCTCAGTGATCAAATGAGCCCTTCACTGGGAGTGAGGAATGTGTTGGACCACATTGACTTGTTTTCCTGTACTGTTGTGCTGCTGTCTGCTTGGTTAATGTGCTGTCTCTTAATATGTTTTTAAAATAACATGGGCAAAGCAATAACAGCTGCTTTTTAAATGGACTAGGTGACCTAAAAATGCCCAAGTCTATTTCTATTCATTCTGGTTTCATTTTCTTTTGGTATTGTTTGACCAAACTGTTCACAGAGCTGCCTAAGATGCAGAAGACTTTGACTGAGGTAGTATGTTGTGTGTATTTGGTAAGCTTCTTTGTACATTTAGGAATGGATGGAGAATGTCTCTTTTTGGATCCCTGACTTTTTAAATTTTTTTATTTTTTTAAAAGCTTATATGGGAGTTTCAGAAAAAAGTTAGGAATTTTACCCCAAAGCTCAGTGATTTCAGATTTTCACACTGCGTCTTCAAAACCTTTTGTACAGCACTGAACACATGTAGTATTGGTTTCTGATTGAGTTTCGGGGCAAGGCTTTACATAAGTATTTAGTAATACAGATTTTGCCAGTGAAAATACAAAAAGAAAGGGAAAACTTATAGTTATTTCTTGTGCTATTAATTAGAAACATTTTGTTTGGTGGTTTGAAGTGATCCGGTATCTTTCTATTAATTTGAGTTGTGTTTAGAAGGTGCTATGAACTGTCTAGACATTTTAGAAGGGGTGAGCCTTGAATAGCTCTAGGGCTAAGATAAGACAGAAAGGTATCTGGGGGAAGGGGATCACTTAGGACTTGGCTAATATATGGTATGACTAGAGCCAGAGTGGGAGCAGTGTAGCAGAAATGACATTTTGAGATTGCTGTAGAGAGAGTAGGGATGAGGGTCTTCCACTGCAGTGCTGTGGATGGAGGCAGTCATGCCAGAAGTCAGCGGGAACATGGACATGGCAGAAGGCTTAGCAAGGCAGAGCTAAAGAGAGGGCTGCTGTCATGCTGGAGATGCTGTGCAGCTGAAGTGTTGAACTTGTGCTTGTGTTGATGTCGTAATCTCACAATGCCTTAGAGTCCTGTTAAGCCTTTCAATCTCTGAAACACGAGTGGGAGAGGCATTTGGGTACCTCTGGTGTATAGTCCAAGTCCAGGCTTTCACTTGGACTCTGCAGTTCAAGCCACGCTCCCTCACACAAACACCTCTCTGGTGAGCTGTTCTGACCATGCCTGCTGTACCTGGGCTGACATTTCCATGTGATACCCCACTGACTGCAGTTATGCGAGGGAAAACCCAAATGCTGGCTGCAGGGTTTTGGCATAAAGATCTTGAATGCTGGTAACTCCCCAGCAGTTTGCTAAGAAATGTAGTGATGGAGGCTGCTGTAGAAGTATGGTCACATTA
Source organism: Pardalotus punctatus (assembly GCA_013400915.1). NCBI lineage: Eukaryota > Metazoa > Chordata > Aves > Passeriformes > Pardalotidae > Pardalotus > Pardalotus punctatus. The sequence continues at coordinate 276,949 of VZTX01025429.1, forward strand.
ACTATATTCTTTCTCCAGTTTGGGACTAGGGATATGAATTTTGCATTATATGTTTTGTTGCTCTCTGAGTCGTGAGCAAACTGAGGAGTGAAGTAATGCAAAATTACCTTTATTTGAAAAATTTTCACAGAAGCATTTAATTTAGTTATGAAAAATGATGATATAGTGTTGAAGTCATGTAGCTTTTCTCAAGGATCTGCACTTTTCAAGTGGAAATGTAGGAAAATTCAGTTATGTGGTATAACTTATCCTATGGTTTCAGCCAAAGACATGGATAGATACATCACCCCTTCTGCATACAGCTCAAACTTTGTTGATTATTTCCATGCATGTATGGAAATAATATATGTGTGTATTAATTAACACCTTTAATTTTCAAAGCGTAAGGGAATAGCAACTACAAAGTCTAATAGTAAATCCAGTTGCGAAGAATCTCTGATTTTCTCACTAAGGTAGTACGATTACGCTATGCTCTCTCATGTGACTAAAACAACAGGAAGTTATCTTCATGAAGTCTAAAACATCTGTCTTGTCTGATAGATGTTGGCTTTGAATAAATTTGTCTGAGATCAGTTGAAACACAGCTACTTCTCCATTTCCTTATTACCCAAAGGACTTGGCCTAGCTGTTTCTGAGTTGAAGTTTTCAGAATGTGTTATATGTATTGTATCGTTCCTGCTTTTAATAAATAACGGAGGTTTTATATAGCAAAAATTTTTTAAAGTTTCTTGTAAGAGCCGTATCTTTTACATTGACTTGACATTCTAACAAAAACACAACCAGGGTGCAAGCCCAAGCTGAGTGCTCCTGTTGGCCCAGGGCAAGAGGATTGTTACTGGTTTTCTATTCTTGGTTATTTAAGCACATAAACTATATTATCAATATCTAGGATGAAAGAAAACCAGTTATCATTGGACATGGAAGTGCATTGGATGCACTTTATGCCATGTGAAGCTGAAAGAAATCGGAATAAAATTTGAACTCATATGTGCAAGATCAGAACTGCAGAAGATGTAACTGGACTACTTTACTAAACTGAGATTACAGTATTTTTATTGTTTTGTAAGAAAATATAAGCCCAGAACAAGGTAATTATATTTAATAGTTTTAACAGCTTATTAGTAATTAGCAGTGATTACAGCTGAAAACCCGCAAGAATCAATGAAAACTTTTGAATTGTCATGAATTTAATAGTACTTCTTAATACCTTTTTCTCTTTACGTTCACCTCTCCATTTCTAGACAGAACAACAAAGCAGAAGCCTTGTAAAATGAATAATTTCTCTCTTACTTTTAGGTAACAGGACTACTTTGGTTCTATAGCTGTATGTAAAGCAGTTTCTGTAGCTAAGAACATGACTATTTAACATTTCAGGTCTCTGTCCTGCCATTAGAATTGAGAGCACTAGCACCCTGCAGTTTCCTAAAATGTGGTATTTTATTCTTTAGAGGCAGAATATGGAGAAAAATGTGATTCTTGGTAGTCTGTGGTATTTAGTGTTTTCTTTGTGAAATGTGTAAATACCACCATGTCTTCTGCTGGAGAGGCCAGGTGGTGGCTGCAGAGGGCAGAAGATGGCACTGCCTGGCCTTCCTGCAGGCAGGGCTGTCAGTGCCCAGATGATGGCCAGGAGAGCAGCTTGTTCTTTGAAGCACCTTGGTTTTAGTGCAAATATGGATTTACCCAGTTTTCCAAAAAGTTTTAATCAGGCTTAACAAAGAGGAGGACAGGGATGTCCTTGATGCTCCCAGACATGCATGTATGGGATTTGATGTCTGTCACTGTGGGGTCTGGAGGCGTGTTCAGTCAATGGCATTTCAGAATCTGGTGCATTCTGCATAGCCAGCTATTTGCTAGTTTTTTTGCAAGTTCTTAAGTAGTGAAAAAAGGTCCTTCTGCTGTCCTCCGGGTGCTTCAGACCCAAGAGCAGGGCTTGGCTTTCACTTTATAGTGATGGTGAACTTGTCAAGAAGAAATAAAGAAAATTTTTAAAAACCAAAACAAAACAACCACCCCACCCTAATTTTATTTTGGAAAGATTTTCAACAGTAATAGGTACCTAGTTTTCAATTTGATCTGCAGCTTTCATCTAGTTGGTTTACCGGATGAATCTCCATTTGCTTTTATGGTAAACTAATGGTTGTTTGCTACTATAGAAGAATCACACAATGAGCTATACACAGTGGCTTGTGTCTATCTCAAATTTTCTTTTAAATTCTCTAGCAGGATACAGAATTAATTCTGAATTGCCTGTGTGCTCATTTCTGTTTGCCACCACTCAAACTGGTGGCTGTGTTCATGTTTTCTTCCCTTATAATTTTTTTAGAAAGGGCTGTGATGGTCTGTCAGGGAACCTGCCTGTCACCAGTACTGGGGGTCATCAGCTTCCCTGCTCAGTCTTTGGCAGATCATCTCTCCATTGCACACTAAAGGTTTCTTCCTATAACCTGGGATAAAGTATCAGGCTAAATCCTGACTGCTTAAACAGCTTATTAGGTGCCACAAAAACAGTGTAATATCAACTGCCAGTTGTTATATGCTAAAAACTGGCAGGCTGTTCTGTCATGTGTTTGGTTATGGTTTTGTCCAACACTGAAGTCTTTCTAGAAGGGCAGTACGGGGATATGAGTAGCTGGGTGGGCAGGACTTGCAGCAACCACAAACTGGTTGCTTCAAAGCCACCTGTAACAAGTTGCCTCACTTCCACGATGTCCAGTTTCCTGGGATCATTTACCCTATGTATCTTTTTAGTCTCTGAACCACAGGCATTTTCTTTCCCTAGTGTATGTTAAAATTTCTTTTAGAATTCCTTCCATGAAGTAGTGTAGTGCTCGCTTGTGTTTCTGGATTTGTTCCTTCTGTTTTTTGTTTGTTTAGTTTTATTTGTTTTCCAGGCTAGATTTATGCCCTTAATAGAATCAGCAGATGAGGTTTTATACTCGAAGCCAGCTTTGTAGGCTACCATCTAAAAACCAGAAATCAGAGTTTGCTTTGCAATTCTTTTTATCTCCTTGTTCTCCAACTCTCAGCTTAGTGGTTTGACCTTTTGCATAAGCTATTTTTCATCAGTATTTGCCAAGGTTTTCTTTTTAGCAGTGCTTTGCAAGCATAGAGCACAAATGTTAACTATTTCATATTTTATATTCTTTGTACTCCGTTGACTTATTTTTGTGGAAGTAGATTAGTCTATAATCTAGGTCTGAATGCTAAAAGTCATAATATATATAAAAATTACCTTTGATTAATTGTTTCAAATTCCAGGAAGTATTCACATATTTCTGTGTTTTTCTGTAGGTCACGTTACATTTGAATCCAATTTCATCAGTGCATATTCACCAGAAGCCTCTGGTGTTTCTTCTCAACTCTCCTTTGCCTTTGGTCTGGAAGCTAAAAACAGAAAGACTGGCACCTGGAATCCGAAGAGTTTTCTTTGTAAGTGTACACAGTCCTCTGGCCTGCTCTCTATCATGGCTGCTTGTTGCATAAGGCATGGAGTTAATGGCATTCATTTGGAAATTTTTCAAACTTCGATAAAAAGAACAAGTTAACAGGGGGTCAAGTTTCATTGTAGGGCTCTGGGGAACAGTTAGGTGGTAGGGCAAAGCAGTTTGGAAAAAGTAGCCAATTACTTGTTATGTGATTTTAAGGAAAAGAAAGCAAAACTGCTTTTTCAGAGTTTGCACATCATATAGTTATTAATACTAACAGCCGTTTGAGTTCAGAAAGCTGTGAGGTTGTAACAGATTGCCAGTCCTGATTGGAAGTCTAATAGTACCATAAAGCAAAAAGCCTCAAAGCAATTGGAAATATTAAGAGTGGACGCTAGTTGTGTGGTCTGTGACCAAAACAAAAATTTGTATGTATTGAGCTCAATATGTCCAGTTATGGTTTATGTCTCTGATGAAGCTTTGGTCTATTGAAATGACCAAGCTAAGCCCAGAATGAAGTAATTTTTATTTCTCAGAAAGACTGGAGCTCTGCTTATAATGTAAGATCCAAATATTACCTAGTATTTGTAAATCATGTCCTTACAGTTTGCCAGGACATTCAAGTTTGCTATTTGTGGTGAAACAGACAAGTTGTTTGGATTAAATTTTTAATGTGTGACATCATGTCTAATCATGAGTCGTCTTTATGGAAGTTGCAGCTTTCACTATATTCAAATCTAATTGCAGAACTACATTTGATTATTTTTATCTATATCCTTATAGGGCTTAATTTTGCTCCTCCAGCACAGCTGACAGTGGTAGACAGGACTTTTTCTGCAGCGTGCGGTGGGACCTTACTTGTGTCACTGTGCATCAGCAGGACAGGAAGATGGACCGTGGTGCAGTGTTAGAAATTGAGAAGGGACTCTGCTCTCTCAGTTGACCTGATATGGTGGTGACACTGTTAAATGCACCAAGAGTTCTATCACTTGCTGGACGCTGCAAGCCTTCTGGAATAGTTTTTCTTTTTCCTGTCATCAAGGTATAAGAGTAGGAGTACCCTGGATATTTTGAACTTTGAGGGGCTCCGTCCTATTTCCAGTAGAGTGTATTACTGATTGGTGCAAAGAACATGGGCTTGTTTTTATTCTAAAGTATTTACAATCAGGTTTTTCATTGGTGTTTTGGAGACTTGTGACTGTTGTTGACTATTCCTGTTATGTCCTTAACACAACCAGTACAGTTCTGTTCTGCTCAGAAAATGGCTGAGGAGCAACATGCAGAACAATGGTGTGACAAGTCCTCATTCCTCTCATGGACAAAAGTAGGATCTTTCGTCAGATAATAAAGCCTTGGACGTATTTTCAGTTTAGTTTTGATCTTCTCCTACAATGCATCGTCACTCCCATTTCATATCAACTAGATTTTGTTCAGTTAGTTTGTATTCTTCCTCTGCACCCAGGATTTTCCCTCTCCCCTTACCTTTCTCTGGGAGTGGAGAGGTGATCTGCTGAGACCCATCCCTCCTCTCAAAACTCTATCTCTTAGTCTCTGCTGGTCATGGTAACGGCTGAAGGTTGTGGTGCCTTGTGCCATCCTGACAGCCTGTGGTGCTGGGATAATGCTGCTGCCCATGAGCTCAGCAGATAGGGGAGCTTGCCTTTTTGTTGTAAGGGAGTGAACTGGCTCTCAATGTTAACCCATCCCTAATCCATCTGAGTAGCTCTCCGTAACAATTTTGGATCTGCTTAAGTGCAGTATGAATTTATGTATTTTCCCTTCTACCATGTTAAGGTTTCTATTTTTCTTCCCTACAAAGAGCTCAAAGAATGAGATTGCAGAATGCCAGGGTAGTGATCCGCCATTACCTCTCCCAGTTTAGGCCCTGTGGTCTCTCTCACTCTGAAAGTTCACTTTGTCTTCTCTCCCCAAAGCAATATTTTTGTTGTAAATATAAGCTAACTTCAGTCTCTTAGCAGGGACTCATCAGCCTTCCCACTTTTCATAACCCAATTTCTCAGTAGCTAGGACATTTTGGGATGATAAGCCATGAGGTTACGGGCTGAACAACTTTAAGTGTGATCATCATCTGTTGCTTTTGCACAATTCCACTCTTCTCACAAGGACAAATGCATTGTTTTCTCAAAAGCTTTCTGAAAAATGAGCACAGAATCATGTGGCATGGCAAACATGAAAAATCTGGAGAAGTCCTAGCAACACCTGTAGGCAAGTGCGGTATGCCAAATAGAGATCAAGGGGCTCTAGTTTTGCATGGAGCTGTTTGCTGGAGTTGAGCTGTGCTAGTTTGCAACCCCTGCGATGGTCTCTGTCCTAGAAAAGGTTGTCCCTTTTCAGAACCAAGGGTTCTTGTTTTGGGTGAGCTGTGGGGTGAGGGGGCATACTGCTTCTACCCTAGCACCAGAGAGGTTCCCTGCCTCTGTGCCAGAGCCTTTAGTAAGTTCCAGACAACTGCCCCTAGGACTGTAAATAGCAGCTCCAAGGGCTGCAGAGTGTTCTTCATTGGCCCTTGTTTAAAAATACATAGTTCCGTGGCTCGGACTTGTTCAGTCTGCTTAAATATATAGCCAAAACAGAAAATTGGGTATTTTGAATCACAGAAGATTTCAAATTTGAGAAAACTTTTCTAATGCCTGTGAATTCTACGCTCAAAACAGAAGTTTGTGGCATGCATACCATAGGAGTGTCATAACTATTGTGTCTGTCTCTATGGAAGCCTGAGGCAAGATATTCATTGATTTCCCAGCTTTTCCTTCAGTCTTTTCAAACAATACAGTCTTTCACTCTTTTATTAATATACTGTATGTAAAGTATGAATTGCAATGAATTTCATTGATTGAGTCCTAGTTAGAACGGTAGGTAGTGTAAAGAAGTTTAAATGGCAACTTCTGGGACTTGCTGCTGATAAAGACCACACTGCTAGAGCCAGGTCAGAGTTTGTAGTGAAAGGATTATGTAACCATTAGTGAAGTCCTAGTTCTTTATTTCTTTTTAATATTAGTTCTTCTCTTTTCTTGTACATTATCATAATAAAGTTCTCAAACTGTTACAGGGAAATGTGTTTTGAGTAGATAAATAACTTAATAAAAAATACAAATTCATTGTATTGTAAGTTCCAAGGTTATTTCTAACACAGGTAATTCCAGGATATGAGCAGATGATGAATTGGAGCACAAGTGCTGTAAGCAGCATTGTACAGGTGGAGAAACCAAGGCACACTGAGCTTAAATGGTGATTGTACTGGAGCAGAGAGTAGAGTTAGGGCTGTGTGTTCTCAGTGTCCTCATTAGCGAAATGGTCCGTTTCCTTCACTCTGTGAACTTATTGTTTGAGTTTCCATTAAAGCTAAGCTGCCTCAGGGAAGGATGAAGATTTAAAGCTTGTGTCAGCACATATCCAAAAGACTGGGAAAATACAATACTACTGAGTTGGGCTGGAGTCTAACTTCTTATCACATTGTTCAAGCTTGGCTTTTTGCCTTCAGCCTGGTCTACTATCAGTTAAGAATTTTAAAATGAATGTGGGAGAAAAATCCAGACTTTGGGTGCATGGTTGTAATATAGGGGGAAGCACAAATTACCTTTTGGTGAACATATTTTCAGTGTGTAATTGTAGATTTGGTGTATATGTGTGGTTTTGCACTTATTTATATCATGTAATGCATAGAGGTTCACTCAGTGACTTGTCATGTTCTTTACCTTCATGGAAACAAGGCAATAAACATTTTTCACAAAATGTCTACATCTGGCTAAATCTCACAGTGGAATAAATTATCACTAAAATTAAGTAGCATGGCCCAAACAAACTGAAGTTTGTGTTGGGTTAGCGTCGGGTTTTTTTTAATGTCATGTTTTGAAGAGTTTTTTCCAAAGTGTTGATGGAAGTACAGTGATTCTTACAGAGTGACAGTACTTTGGAGGAAGCCATCATGACAGGCCATAGCTGCTAAGGGGAGTTTTTCTTCCCTACTCTATTACCTGTGTTGTCATTTTGCTTCTTGGGGTGCTTTCCCCATCTGTAAATCAAAAAGGACACTAGTGAGTAATCTTAATAGAAAATTTGGGCATCTTGGTAAAAACCTGACAAAAATGCTCTCTGTGTGTATGAGAGAGAGAAAAGGATATGTGTCTAGATGTCTACCTAGTGTGATGTTAACAATACATTTAGCAGGGACAGGGTTATTTTCAGACTCTGCGTGAGTTGTTGTATATTGATGGGTAAGTAGGTGATGCTACAAAATTATTGTAATTTTAGTAAAATAAGTCCTGAGTTTATTTTCATTGTGTTAAAAATAAATAAACCTTAGTCTCATGGTATTTCAATCCAAAAATACCTGAAATGGGCTCGTACATGAACTGCGTGACCTAAGTAATAGTAAATCATCACTTCAGTTACTGGTGCATGTAGTCATATTATTCTGATTGTGTATTTGTACATGTCACAAAAGTACACCAGTTTGGGAATTGGGCATTTTCTGTTCAAACGTTTGTGGGCCCATCACTCTGAAGAGTACTACACGTGTGGGAAGCTCTGTTCAGTTCAGCAAGGGGAATGCTTGGCATCTGTGCTACGTTTTATTTTTCTTCCTCAGCAGGGAATAAATGCCAAAATTGCATTATAAAGGGGAGTGGGAGAGGAAGTTGAAGGACATCTTCACTGGGGATTAGCCTGGATAGATTATGACAGATCACAGTTTTATGTAAGCTAGATAACTACTGTAGAAACTGCTTTTACCTGTGATCTTATTGCAGGCCAATATTGCAGAAAAACATTACCAGACCTCTTCCACCTTCCCACTTTTAAGTTTTCATACAGCAAAATAGTTTCCTTCCTTCCCATCAAGTCATTTCTCTCCTTCCCTAGAACTAGTTTATTATGAACATGTCTTGGCAGAAAACCAGAAGTTTTATGAAACTGCACAGAAAGGGGGTTTTATAGGTGCTACTCAGCAAGTAATTTTTTTTCTTTATATTTGGTAGCTTTTTCAATTGCTTTTATAGCCTAGGAATGTCTTTACTCAGCAAGTGAAAGTAGTGAGAATTTAATCAATGAAGGAAAGGTCCCAATCCTTTGTGATTTCCTGTTAGAAATCACTGTTAGAATAGATCCAAGCCCCTCTTAAATATCTACATATGTTATTTTATATAATATATTACTTAAGAAGTAATGCTTCAGCTCTTTCTCTGAGTTAGTTATTCAGGCAATTGAATGAGTAAGAGTTATGGATAAGAAAGCACTTGTGCAAACAAATAACCTTACTTGCAAGAACTAGGAGTGAATGTGTGTGTTAAAGTAGTGAAATGGAGGAAGAAAGAGCAGTAATGATAAATACAAAAACAGATCACTTGCTCTAAGCTTGAGATTTGAAAAGATAAAAGCTTTTAAGAGACTAAGTAATGGAATGAAGAGTTTAATTATTAGTAATTTCTGTATTTCTAAGAAGAAGAAAGCCATGTTCTTATTACTTCAGCCAATTGCTGGTTTATTCCTCTCACTTCATGAAAATATGGTTCACATATTTTGGGTCACTGCCACCAAACCACAGGCTGTTCTATGGTTTGCACTAGATTTGGATGACTGACAAAACTCACTGAAAAACAAGTCCTATTTGTTTTCCTGTGCCTAGTATTTAACGGGAAATCAGGAGGCTAAATTTCCAATCACTGGTTAAACAGACCCAGATGTGAACAGAGTGCTCTGCTAGGAGAAGAGTGAGGAAGGATAGGAAATGCATGACTAGTGATAAATTTGGTATAAATAGTGACCTTTCACTATTCGAAGTAAAAGCAGTAGATTTTCAGTGTTGTGTAACAGTGTGAAGAGGAATTTAAAAGCACGTTTACATTTCTGTAGAATCCCAGGTTTGTTTTTTTAATAAATCTTCATCATTCTACTCAGGAGCTGGAAATAATCCTGTAGTTGCCCTTTTCCACTTGGAAGAGTTCATATTCTCCTTTTCCCTCCTCACACCATTTCCTTGCCTTTTGAAAAAATGTGAAAATTATCATTATGTGTCTAATTAAAAGCAATGTTTAGTAAACACTAACTCTTACTATGCTTTTCACAATTGTAGATATCCATGTAGATTTTGTCACCTGGCATGATTCAATCCTGGCAAAATACTGCTTTTCTAAAGTCTATATAAATGGATTGCTCCCAGAAATATTAGGGGGACCACAGGCTACATATGGTGGTGATTCTTACATTCTTGGCAAAAGAGGGGAAGGATTTTGTCAGCAGTAGGAATGGCAGAAAATGACAGGGTAGTAAATACATGCTTGAAAATGATGCATGTAAAAGGAGTTTAAGAGTACAATAACCGTTGTAAGGAATCTTTAAATATCTAGGGGGGTTGAGGGGTTTTTTTCCATTCAAAGCTTGCTTCAGGAAGACATTGCAGAAGAGAAGTGATATTTTGGTCTTAGGAAGCAAGATATAGTACATGAAATGAATATGCAGAGTATGGTAAAAAATTCGGTATGTGGGATGTCCTAAAATAGGGAAATTTTATGATGTATAGGTATCCTCTGCTTTCACTGTAACCACTTTGGTTTGGGCAGAAATATTTCAAAAATAGCAGCTTGCCAGTAAATTTCACAGGAAACTAGGCAGGTCCTTGTGCCTTAGTTTCTTCTTTCGTGGGATTTCAAAGGTCTGCAGTCTTTTGGGAGCCTGGTTTGCTAAGAGTGTCATGGAGTTCATACTAGACCCCACATGATTTAAGACATCTTTCAAAACTCAAGATTCTTTGCTTGGTGTTTCTCTCGGCTTTGAGAGTGGGCTGTCTTTGTGGGTCATTGCTCCAAACAAAACTTGTCTTAGGAGTGCGGAGAGGCCAGATGTGGATGATGCTGCCTCTTGTATCTCCTGCTGATCTTTCTCATTGCTGCCTCTGACTGATCCTAAGCATTCCTCCTTCTCCTGGTCCCTCCAGGAGCCCAGAGCCATCACTTTCAGAACCGAGACAGCTGGTAGTCAGAAGACCTGGACTTTAAGTGAATCCAGGCTGCAAGAGTAAGGAAACAAAGAATATTCTGGCATTTAGTGGTTGAGGTGTATTCCCAAACCAAGCTTGCAGGAGGCTCAAGGACCTGGAACAGGCACCTGTGGTAGTCTTTGCTCTTCTCAATGGTCACGGCTCCTTCCCTTCTTTGCTTGCTTTGGTAAACAGGGGGCTTAGCCAGTGGAAGTTTACAGAAGCAGGCAGTGGATTTTGGCAGACTACTGGTGTTAGTGACGTGGTGATAATAAATCACAACAGGTTGTGTTACTGAGTCACTGATTCCAGTGGAAGCTATAGCTGTGGTTGCACAGATAGACTTTAATTCTCCCCTTCTTCCACTAAATTGAATCTGACTTAAAACAGAATCCCTGTAAAAGCTTCTGTTGCTTTATTTTGCTCATATTAAACAAGTGTTACGTTTAGTCTATTCAGATGCTGTTAAATTAATGTGAGATGAGTGGACAATTACCTGTGTGCAATTAATAGACTCCTGCTGAGCCCTAAACTTTGGAAACAGATTTCCCCTTTACACGGATTTTGTTTGTTACTTTATCATTCTATTAACTGTTCCTTAGGGGTTTTGAAAGTTGCACTTGATTTGACCCAGTTTCAGCTTTGATAGAAAATCCCAGGATCTTTTTTCTAGCTACATAAAGATGTGCAAGAGTCTGCTCTCTGATCTTGTAAGGTTCTGCTTTCATCCTGAGAAAACATTGAGCAGCCTTAATTATATAAGGATATTTAGTAGCTGCCAAACTGAGCATCTCCTAGGAAGTTGAATTAAATTCTAAAATGTAATTAAGACAATGTTTCTCTTATGTGGATGTTTTCAAAAATGTGAGAACTGGAAGTGGAATTTTGTAATGGCTGCATGTAGTCTTGAGAACACTAAACTGAAAATGGAAAATTTTATTATTGCCTGAAAACATCATACCTCTGTGGCTGGTGAGGACTATACAAAGTTGATAGATGATTCACAAATATTGCATGTAATTTCAAAAGAAGCATGTCTCTTACTCACTTGTTGAAGAGGATTGTTCTCTTGATGATTATAGTATGTTGTATATGGATTTATGAGCAACAAAAGATACATTTTTGAGTTTTGGAATACCTGATATTTCTCCATCCATGGCTTTATTTTTTCTCTGTAAGAGGATGAAAGCACAACAAAGTACAGTATCAAAAAACACAAGCTGACCCTGATCCGCATGTGGGCTGCTCTGATAATTGGTTCAAGTTTTTAATTTTAGTCTGAGCAGATATACTCCTCTCCTACGTGTTCCACCACAGGCCTGATACTGAATAGCTCAGGTAAAAATAGGAAGGATGCTGTGTTTTTCCCTCCTACTATATTTGCCTCAATCATGGCTTTAGGGGTGGATTAGTGGGTCACCTGCCCTGGCCGGCCCTTGATGGGTAGTGGTGTAGCTGTTGATGCGAGGGGAGGGATTGGTTCATTCTGTATGGCTGTGGACACTTTGTATTCTGAGTCATCTCCCAGAGGTGCATACCTCTCTCTCTCTCGGCTAAATTATGAACTTGCTTCCTACTTGGGAGTTCTGAATTACAACTATGTTAAATACTTAAAACGTTATAAAGCAAAGTAAATATCCCCCTGGATCAGATTCAAAGAAAAAAAAAAAAGGCAATAAACATTTAAAAGGAGAGAAGGAAATGGGTAAAATAAGAAACAGAATATGCTATTTTGTGTATGCAGTATTCACACTCACCACTGTGTGTGTTTGACATGACTCAGGTTTGGTTCTGAGAGTTGTTGCTTCTGGGGAATAGTAACTTACGACATTTGGCACTTCTGCCAGGTAGCTGATGTCCTGAGCTACCATAGCAGCCTTGCAAGGGCAGTTTTATTCAGACTGGAAACTTTCTTAAGGATGTATGAAGGCTATTTTTGTCTTGTCCCCCCAGCACGAGGGGTGTATGTTTCTTTGCCTTGGTATGGTGCAAAGAAAATTTCAGGCCGTCTTTTCCCCAATGGTCAGCAGGGTAATAATGTGTGTAACCAAAATATGTTCCTAAACACATTTTGTTCTTTGATGGAATACTCATGTTTTGGTAGCAAATTTTCAGTATACAGTGCTTGATCCACATTTCCTCTGACTGAGGAACAGCCCTTTGAACTGTGGCCCTTGCTGTGGTTAGTGGCCGTGGCCAGTATCTTTTGGTCTTGCAAATGGATTTTCCATGTCCAGCTTCTTCATCTAGCCTCAGAAATGTGACAGGACATGTAGGTGTATTCAGCAGCAGAGGATGTTTCTGATGCAGTGCCTTTTCATGTTCTCACAACAACTGGAAGAAATAGAGCTGGGGCACTTTTTCCACTCTGCAACCTCAGAAAATAACCACTGAAGGAGATGAAGGAAGGAGATAAAAGTCTCTGGCAGCAGTCTCTTAATCACTCAATTAATGTGTAATTAGTGCTCAGATAAAAATCAGTGTATTCCCAAATATTTAAAACGTTATTTCACTTTAATGCTTTGAGTTATCCTAAGCATGTTAGAGCTACTTTCAGTTTGTTCTGAAGAGTAAATAGTTAATGTTCAAGGCAGGTGTTGAAACAGTGATGGTTGCCTTTCTTGGAAGGGTCTGTTGAATTCTTTCCAGAACAAATAACGTGCTTGGCTCACTTAACCTTGCCTTAGGTCCGTGTAGTAAAAATCCCAATGTTGGCAAGCACAGCAGAACTCTGCAGTCTTTTCTAAAACCTGGCTAGTGGAATCAGCATTTCAAATAGACATTAGTATGGGATTAAAAAAAAAATATGATAAGCTTCATGTTTATTTAAAGATGTTTACTGTATGATCACTTAGTGAGGATGCTTGTGCCAGACTTCTTAGTTGCTCTGCTTTCTGCCTGTTGGTTCCTCCCTTGCAGGACTTGGTAACTTTGATAGGATCTGTCCCTCAGCAAGACATTTGTCATGCTGCAAGGTGATGAGAAAGGTTTTCACATTTTACTTAGTAATAAGTGAAAAACCAAGTATATTCTGAGGAAGACAGCTGTTGTGTTAGTGTACATTTAACTACCTCTAATGAAAAACACAGCAAAAATGTGTTATTGCAAGGTAATGCATTTCTGTGGTTATTATTTAGAAGGAATAATATTTTCTTTCCTGCTGTCCTCAAATGTCTTAAAAGACACACTGACGTTGCATTACCCTGATGCTGCCCATTAAAAAAATACTGGAAACAATGTGTAAGTGAAAACAAACTACTGTACTTACTGGATAAACTGTTTCTCTCTGAGGGTGGAATGCCAACATCTATTCAATATTCCTGCAAAATAATCATTGGTTAAGTCCTTAAATCCTGCAATTTTCATGCATGGGAGATTTTTCTAGTTAGGCCAAAGCTCTATCAAAATGTCCCGCGTGTCTCTGATATAAAAGCCTGCATTTCTAAGAGGTGCTCTGTATGCAATCTGGCATGACCTGGCTTGTGCTGTGTCAGTGTCACCCTCTGAGACTGTACACTTTGAATTTACACAGAATTTGATGTGTTAGGAGCACTGGAGAGATGCTCCATGAAATCAGTCCATAGTGAAAGTATGAAATGAATTCTATTTGCTAAATACATTATATAGAAAACTGGTTCCTCTCCTTTCCTGATATTGGATTAACTCTAATGGCAGACCTTGCTTCCTTATTTGAGAAGTATGAGTGTATTGAGAGAATGTGTTGTAGTCTGTTTACACTGAATAAAGACTGTTTTTTATTCAAGTGAAGCATTTTATGGTAGTCATTTAAAAACAAAATAAGAAAGATTATTCAGAATTGCAACAGATGTTAGTTTAAACTTTGAAAACTCTTCTGGCAAAAGGATTCCTAAGCTCTTTTCTGTGACAGGTCTGGTCAAATTGAACTCTGAATTACCTGTGCCTTCTCTTAGAGGACAATATGGACTTCATTTTTTAAAAACCTCTCCGAAAAAGGAATCATTATGCAGATGTTAAAGCATGTGACATTTAGGCATTGTTGGAAATAAGCTGTAATCACCTTCGGTCACTGCATTTGGGTGTGACAGATTACATTGCTTAAGCATGCTATGTGTCTGTGTGGATAAATGTACCACATTAAAAATATGTTTTTATTCCCATCAGGTGTCTTTAGGTTCCGTTGTTCAGTTTGAGAAGGGAAACTTCTCCTTGTCGGCAGAAACAGAAGAAAAGTTTTTTCCTGAGAAAAATGAACATCTGCTACAGTGGGCCCAGAAGGAATATGGAGCAGTAACATCTTTCACTGAACTTAAAATATCAAGAAACATCTATATTAAAGTAGGAGAAGGTAAACAAAAACAAAACAAACAGAATTCATAGACACTTTCAGATACTGAGAATAAGTCTTGCTTGTACTTCACTTAATTTGTAAACATACCTCTCATTTTCCATGAGATGTGATATGAAAGGGGAAGGCAGAGAAATAAGAGCAAGGCTGAAGACCAGACCTGGGATTTAGGTAACTTTTAATGGATTCTGGTGCCATAACTTTATGCTCATAAATGTGGATGCAATTGCTCAGAATCTTACAAGAGTCAGACTTTGCCTTTTAACAGAATCAATTACTCATGATAATCGTTTGAATGCATTCATCTGAAGAACAGAAGTGGAGAACTTGAAGTAGGGAGAAGTTTCTAGAAAGACCTAAGTTAATTTTTTTTTTTTCAGTATTTGCTTGGATAAGGATCCAGGCTTCTTTGGGCAGAGAATTATTACTTTCCTTACCAAAATAAGTTGCCTCGGTCTGTCCTTATGTGTTTTCATCCCAAGGAGAAAGATTTCCTGTCCCTGTGAGCCACATGCCAAAATTTTCAGGTGGCCTAGTGCAGGTGGGAGAGGATTCCAGCTCCTCAGGGACTTCACAGGCCCATACGGGGGGTGGGGTTCAGGCTGTAGCTCCATAGCTGAGCAGTGTTGGAATGACATAACTGTATGATCCTCTGCAGCAATGTCTCCACAGAAACTCCCGAATGGCTGAATTAGTTGGTTACAGAAAAAAAGAAAACACCCAACCGAAAGTCTTATGGGGAGAAGACATTCTTTCCTAACCACCTATATCTGATAATTTGATTTCCTGACATGAGGCTTGTCCCCCAAAATCAGAACATGCCTGTATTGGTTTTATCCAAATCCTGCCAAATGTGTAGAGGATTCCCCTATGTGATTTTTTTTCTTTTTTTTTTTTCTTCTACTTGGCACCAGTCTTGGATTCTAATGCCAGCAAATCATTCAGAAATATATTTATTAGCTTATTAAACTGCTCTTGGAACATATACATGGGAGTAGTGGTCTCTGTGTTGCAGAGACAAATATTTAATTAAACATGTCAAAAAAAACAGATAAAATTTTCTTTGTTGATTTGCATGTCTCCAGTCAAACCAGGAGACTAAAGAGGAGAGTTTTGCATCATCTTTAGAATGCTCTAAAACACAATTTAATTAGGAGTAAGTACACAAAATGGAACTTGGCAGGCAACCAAAATAGTTTCTGAGAAGGCTTCTACAAACCAGCTCAGCTGTAACGGTATTGGATTTTGATTTAAATTTTTGGCAGAGGAATGAATGTGTGTGTATGTATGGGGGTTATACATGTGTTCAGGGGTGGGGAGAGGGTCAGTTCTTGAACTGCAGCACTCATGTGAGGAGTTTTGTGAAAACCACGTGGGATGTGGTCCTGGTCTGCTTCTCTGCAGAGTGAACAATAGAATCACTGCATTTCACAAACTGCAGCATACAGTGATGTACATTTTAGCCTTTTCATACAAAACTTACACTCCTGGAGTGATTTAGTAAGGTACCCTCGGCTGACAGTATGAATCACGACTAGTATTTGGCATAATCTCTAGGTGGTCATATGAATTAGTTCCTTGCTATTTGACCAATACAGACTTAAATTGCTGTATCCATATAATTGTCTATATTTCAGCTTTACTCAAGTAAGACAGCTCTGAAACCGGAAGATCTAACATTTTAGAAGTGTAGAAGTTTCACAAACAGAAAATGCAGGCCAAAGCACAGAAAGATCTGAAGAAGGTTGATCTTTCATAGAATAAAGCTGCTTCTGATGCCATGGGTCTCTGAAGTTACTTTTGAAACTGCAAATGAAAGGCAGCTGAGAGCACTAGCAAACTGGATCAGTGCCAAGTGCATCTGAATCCTGTTGATTCTGAGGAGTGGCTGATCAAATACTGCTGGGATGGTGATCACAGCAAGAACTTTAAGGGGCCAGAATGGGGGTGTGGAAGAAGGAGGCACAAAAAGTGGGGTTCTTCTTCTTGCCTGATTTGTGTAATGAAGGAGATGGCAGAGTGACTGCTGTGATAATCGCTGTCAGATTCTAGAAACAGGACTGCTCATGGTGAAAGTGGTTTTGGTACGTGTTTTTCAGCAGAAGTCAGTTTAATTCCTCATGGTTCCATAAGACATGATTGAACAAGTCAGGAAGTCCTATCAGTTAGGTAAATGTTACCTAATGCATCCAGTATCACCAGTGTAAATCCAGGGTAAATGTGCTAGCTTGGAGGGAGCCTACTTTCAACTTTTCTTAGCTAAATAAGAAAAAAAAATCAGCCATAACAGTAAGGAAACTGGAAAATGAACAGTCTGTTTACAGATGGTAACACTGTGCTTCTGTCCTGGCAGAAGCTGAAGCGTCAGTCCTGACTCTGAATTTATAGTCAGTACACACCAGTGCACATATCCTGCATGCCATGCTTGCTTGGTTTAATGCTTGTACATGGTCTCATTGTGTCTGGCTTAGCTGTGTGTCCTGCTGTGGGATGAGTACTGCCTAGAGTTCTCATCCTCCCTCCAGAGACCCCTGTAGCCCTTTCCCTCATCTCATTTCTATCGTGCCATTAAATGTCAGTCAAGGTTCTGATCTCTTGTGCTAAGGGCTAGCAAACTGCGAAATACACGTGAATAAGCCCTACCATCAGAGTGCCCAAGGAAAATTCCAAACACCTTGCTTATCCCCAGCTCAGACTTCAAAAGGCAAGCTCTGCTTGGGCAGGATTTTTACTGCTGAATCCAACTGCTATGGCCCAGGGTGCCTGTCTGGGAGAGTGACACTTGATTAACAGTGCTCATTTGCACAAAAACCTCCTCAGGATGATGTTAAGCTTGGATATTCCACTTTTAGCCAAGAACCTGTGGATGACACCTAATTTGTGCAAAACAGAGCAGTGTCTGTCCTCATCAGTTAAACTGAAGTGCTGCACACAGAAACTACAGCTCCTGGTGTGCAATCCTCCGTCTCCATCCAGGCAGCCTGGCACTCACCGAAGGAGAAAGTGGCTGCTGGCCACTGCTGGCAGTTCCGCTGCTTTCTGCCCAGCAGGGCCCCTCGGCACCCCTGCCTGCTGGCCAGGGACCCTCTGCTGAGGGTGTTGCCTTCAAACCTCACGTCTGATTCCATATTGAGAGTCTGTGGAGATTAGAGAGGCACAGAGTCCATAAAATGAGTGTTTGTTGGCTGGTTTGGTAATGTTTTTAATTGATTGCAGACACCTGCAGTCCCTTTCCAAAATAGGTAGACAGCTCTGAAACTAACAAAGTAGAGATGTGTAGTGAGAAAATAAAGATGAAATGGATCCCCTTTTCTTTTCTGCTCCAGCTCGACTTTGGTAACTGGTGTGGTGGAGAGTAAACACATTTTGGTGCATATGTCAAGTAGCCAGTGATAGGGTTAACATTTGCTGCAGAGGAAAAGCGTGCTATCGAGTGGAGGCCCAGGCTGGGGAGTCTCTGTGCTTCTGGCAGCAAGAGCAGCAGTTCTGGAGAGCTCCAGAGACGCCTAATGGAAGTGCCAGGAGCAAGAACTGAGTTCTTTGCAATGGCAAATGATAGCACGTGTGCTAGTTACCCACAAACTACTCCAGAACTGTTGTTTTATGGCCTGAATCATGTTGTATAGCAGTTAAGAAGCAAATACCTAATGTCTCTCTGTGTGGCTGTGTATATCCATCTATGTTTATATATATATGTTTAAAAATTCAAGCTCAGCATAGACCATATGGGATCGTTTTCCATTCTGTGCTGTTGTGGGAGGAGCTGGTGGAACTGCAGCTGCATTCAAGGCTAATCTGGCAGGGCAGGTACCAGATGTTAGCGGAGTGCCTTTCTTGGGCAGTTTGAATAGTTAAAGCCTTATACAGCTTTAGTAGCTTCTGTAGGGGAGACAACAGGGTTAATATTCAAAAGTTACTTGGTATAAGACCAGGAGAAGAAACTCCCCTAATTGTTTCTGCAGAGACCAGGGTCACAGGAGTCTCTGGTCTTCCTGCAAAGTTGTGTAGCACAGACAAATGCACTTCAAAGGTGACATTTCACTTCTCATTTAGAGAGCGTGTGGCCTCAGCACAGCTTCTAAGAGTTTGCTCACAGTTTTGTGTTCACAATGCATGCAATTTGATTTTTTTTTTTTTAATTTTTTTTTTTTAAGCTCCTGACCTTAATAGGAAAAGTCTTTTTTGTAAAGCAATGGTCCAAGACCCAGCCATGTGGAAATGTAGTCTTACGGGACTTCATGTCTTTGAACATGGTACTTACTCCTTCTATGTGTTATGACAATTCATATGCCAAGCTATCTCAGAAATGCAAAGTGTTCCTGATTTTCAGTGGAAATACTGTTTCTTGGGATGGAACAATGTGGGTTGTGCATGAGAGCTTCATATGACGTGACTGTTTTTTATGGTTTGCATTGTACACTAGTGGTTCTTCACCCAGAGGGTGGTTGGGCACTGGAACCCAACTGGCACCCTAAGGAAATGGTCATAGCCCCAAGCCTGACAGAGTTCAGGAAGCGTTTGGACAATGCCCTCAGGCACATGGTGTGACTCTTGGGGATGGTGCTGTGCAGGGCCAGGGGATGGACTTGATGATCCTTATGGCTGCCTTCCAACTCGGCTTATTCTATGATTCTGTAATGCTCATGTTCAGCTAGGCAGTAAAAACCAAAAGAGAGATTGAATGTCTATGCTAGAATTTCATCATTTCAGCTGTGGATATTAGGATTAGAGTTTCTTAATATCAACAACTGATTCCATAATCTTCTTGCTGTTTTTAATTTTCCATGTGCAAGAGAAATGCAGTATTTCTGGACAATACTGACTCTGACTGCACAATATGTAGGAAATATATTGAGTAAGGAAATGGAAAGTACTTTCTGTAGTATTAAAAAAATTGTAAGTTTATGATAACAAGAATAAAACATTTTCCACAGGGAGAAGGAATTGATTCCAAAAGTTATCTCTGAGTAAACTGTAAAAGAAAGAAATGTCTTTTAAAGGTGCAAGGAGCAAATTAAATATATTTTATTAATTTTGAAAAATTTTCACATATATTTTCCTTCAGTTTTGTTTTCAAATTTCTCTTTGCAGGGATCTTTTTTCATTAAATGGTTAAATCTATAAATAGTAACTATTCATTTTCAAAGTATATCTTTTATATCAGAAAGGTGAAGTGTTGTTGCAACAGTGATCTCCCTTTCAATATGATGATTTGTCATATATGCGTATAATAGATGGTAGATAACGTCTTTCAGCAGTATAGTGCCACACTGAAGTAGATGTGGTACCTGCATATCTAAATTGACATCTGTGTTTAAAGGTGCATATGCCTTCTTTTTTTTTTTTTCCCTCTCCAGATCAAGTTTTTCCTCCCTCATGCAACATAAAAAAGAATTTTCTCTCTTTAAATTACCTTGCGGGATATCTACAACCAAAACCAGCAGAGGGGTGCCTTATGTCTAACTTAGTCCAAGAAAGAGAAGTTCATATCATTGAACTAAGTACTCCAAATTCCAATCCTAACAGGTAAAGTATCATTAAATAGGCTAAAACTGTTTGAAATAATAGCTAAAAATTTCACTTGTCTATCAAAAAAGTAGCCATTTCAACTGAAAGTAGTAATTTTGTCCTTAGAAGAAAAGCCTGGGCTTAAGCACTTTGCCTTAAATAGAAATTGGTTCTTCTGCATGTCAAGATTTTGAATTTTGCTTCATAATCACATGATTTTTCTGGACGAAGCTGCAAAGCATAGCTTTGATGGACTATGTGCTGCCCCCTTTCTTGCTCAATCAATCACTTTTTCCCAAAGATAAGGTGAATAAGGGAATATCTGTAAGGGTAGTGTCTGACAGAGAGGGTTTAAGGTTAGACCACTGTATGAGGAGGTGAGAGAGAGTTTGAAAGTAATCTTGACCTGTCACAGGTAGGGATGACTGGCAGCAAAGCCTAGGACAGTGGCTC
Organism: Pardalotus punctatus; assembly: GCA_013400915.1. Lineage (NCBI taxonomy): Eukaryota > Metazoa > Chordata > Aves > Passeriformes > Pardalotidae > Pardalotus > Pardalotus punctatus. The sequence goes on from VZTX01025429.1 coordinate 297,659, forward strand.
CCAAACAGTGCCCAGAGGTTGCAAGTGATCTGTGGTCTATGGTAAGTGCTCCACAGTTGCTCTGATAATTCACAACAGTATTTTCTGTTAAGCTTCCAGTTGAGTTTAAGGGATAGTTTGATAATTACAAGAAATGCTAAGGGTTAACAGTGGTCCACTGACCAAAAAGCTGTATAACTACTGGTTAGGGAAAATAACTCTCTGTAACTCTCTGTGATGATTATCCAAATTGTCAAAGGTACCTTTGGGAGGTAAGACATTTAAGATACTCATCCTTTGCTGGTCTTTCCTAGATCTTAGTGGGAGAGCATGAGTGGGATTTGCTTCAGATAGTCATACTTTGAAAACCCCTTCCTGAGTGCCAAGTATGATTGCTAGAACAGAAATTTGCTATGAAACTTAGATGGTAACAATTTCATCAGAGATATGGTAGAATTAAAATCCTGACTGCTTACTGCCAACACTGGATATCATTGTCCAGTTGTGCTTCTCATACAGCTACACATGAGCACATCCTATCCCTAAGGAGAAAATCACACAGGGAGATGGAGCTGGGGGGAGGTGGTTTTGTGAAAAGGACAATTGTCCTTGCAAGATGTTGAACCCAGAGCCTGATAATTTTCTTGCCTAGTAGCCTAGGGAGAGTAAGAAAATGCTGAGGTGTAGTGGAAGTGGAGTAGGTAACCCCAAATTATGATCTGTGTGGTGTGAGTTCCAGCCCCATCCTGAACAGAGCTGATGCTAACCTCAGCATCATTCCAAGTCCTTTGTGGTGTTACACAATGACAGCCCTGGTTCCAAGCTTTTGGCTTTGGATGATAGTACAATAGGAATTTGCTTTTCAGATAATAACACTGCAAAAAGTTTAAATATTTTGCCATTTAAAAAAAAAAAAAGTACTTAGTTACTTTGTTCTTAGTTTTATGTGTTATCCACAACTATCTTTACAAAGTTTAAATCCCCAAAGAAACATACAGAAGCTGAGCTGGGCATGTGTAAAACTGCAGGAGATGGAACAAAGGTCCTGAGATACACTAAGTCTCAATGCAGAATATTAGTTGGAACCTATTACTTGGGGATAAGCACGTTCTTGTAATGTATGGCCCCATAAGATGATCTGGAAGAATAGATTTTTTTGTTGAATGGGTATTTTGCATGATGGGATGTTATTGATGGGTGAGAACCCATTTGCTCTACTTATTTTACTGAGGTCTTAAAAATCTGGATAGTTTTCATCTATTTTCCAGCAAGCAGTAGGCTGGACATCTGTGTGTTTTTTTTCTTTTTAAAGTAAGCATATATCCAGAAGTATTGGAAACTGAATACACTGCTTAATTCCTCAAAGCATGCAAGATCTATAGTGAAGTAATTCCACAACTTAACTGTTTAGGCAGAGACACCCCCCAGTATAGTACTTGTGGTTTGGTTTGGGTTATTTGTGCATGTGTTGTTAACCTGATTAATTTGACTTTTTGCTTTTTTTAATGTATTAAGTTTTAATACCGTTATAAGCAGAAGAAACTGGAACAGTTGTATTTAGGCACTGTCATAGTCAAATAAGAAAATTATGTTTACTTTAGAAAGCAACTTGCCAGTTGTATAACTTACCTGCACTAAATAATAGGTGAATTGAGTAGCACACTTCTTGTAAATAAGAGACAGTACTATTTTTTGTCTGAAAAGTACTTGTTTCTATTGTTATGCAAAATCACTTAAGTGTATGTGGAATAATCTGTTTTGCACATGTTGTTTTGCCTGGGATAATATCCAGCATTTTAATCAGCTGGCCAGACAGTGGAAACATGATGGATTGGAAGAAGGTTGATAGCTGAAAATTTCTGGCATTCTGTTCTAACTTTCTATTTTCCACATACAGCGCTCTCCAGGTGGACATAATCGTTGACATTAAACCATCTCAACCAGGCGCCAGACTTGTCAGAGATGTCGTACTTATCCTCAAGTGTAGAAAGTCTGTCAATTGGGTTATCAAGTCTCACGATGTCCAGGGAAAACTGGAAGTGATTGTAAGTTAAGGCACTTTTATTTTTTGAGAGCTGTCATACTGCAGAAGTATAGAATCCATTTAAATGTGATACAGTGCTAGAGCATGTTGATTTCTGAATGTTTTCTCTTAGCTGCTTCTTTTTAATAATTGCTGCATTTTAAGGAGTAAGTACATAAGCTTCTAATTCTCATTAACTTTTAATATATGGGCTATAAAACTGACCAACACATCGCAGAACCAGGTGGTTAGTGCAAGGATTTAATTGATGTCTTTTTGACTTCTGTTGAAGCACCCTAAACAGAGTTGGATGTTCATCTCCCTTTTTGCTGAATGATGGATCAACAGGTTCATCTCAGAAGTTGGAACAATACCTTTAAGTGCAGAATAGATAATATGGCGTGTGCAGCACACACTCACATTCCTTTAGAGTTGGAAACTCTTTTACTTCTGCTTGTAGTCGTAGTAGTCTCTATCCCTATTCCCTGCCAATACTTCTGTTCCCAATGAATATTTGGTCAAATTGACCTCATCTCTCCTCAGACAGCAAAAAATAATTTTTTTAAAACTTAAAATCAGGATCTCTAAATTTAAACTTCTAGAATTACTGGAGATGCTGATTCATGTTGATTTTTGGTACAGGCTTTGTGGCTTAACACCATTTCTAGTAAGAAAATGTGTGTTCCCTTGCTCTGAAATAAATATTATTGAACTCATCTTGTAGCCTATAAATTTGTGGCCTATTTCTGTCTTAAGTGATCAGTTACATGCACATGGTACAGTTGAGCTGAATGTTTGCTCAGGACCACCCAGTAGCCTCACGATTAGCAGTTTTTCAGCAATTCAGTTACATTTTCAAACTCCAGTTCTTTGTACGTATAGGAGTTTTCCTTTGCTTAGTTGCTTTCTGCTTGTAATTTGTGCAGAGGAAATTCTGGCAGGATCCAAAGGCTGATTGATCTAAATCTCCTAAGAAAACAGATTGCTAAGCAGGATTTCATACTAGATTTTGAGAATGAAGGGAAATAAAAGAAAACAAGTAAAAAGTATAATTAAAAATTGTTTCTGTAATGAGTGGCAGAAGGTAACATTTTATTTAGATTAACAAAAAGAGAAAGTAACACATAAAGTATATATGGAAATGTCAGTATTTAAAAGACTTTTTATTTATGTTAGGATTTGTGAGCAGCTATTTGCTTTACTACTTCAGTTATATAGATGCTTCATTTTCTGAATATGTGTTCATTTTCCTTTATTTAGAGGGGGTAAGGGAGTGAACTAAACTTCCCCATGTCGTTAACAAGCCTGCATATCCAGCATTTAGGATCTCTTCATATCTCTATTCAGCTGAAGGCCTTTCCAAGCCCAAATTTAGACAATGCATAAAAACATTACTAAGCAATTAGGTAATGTTTCACAGTGTTCTTTTTATTAGTTGAAGCAGTTCCATGCACTTCAATTTTCCTAACTTCTTGCCCTCACTACAAATTAGAATTGTCTTGAGGGGATTGGCAAACTGAGAGGGAAAGGTTAGTGCTAAGCTGCCTCAAACCCAGGACTGTAAGTTATTGAGGTTCACAGACAAAAAATGAAAAAGTTGTTTTAGGTCATGTAGCTCATCTCCCAGCTTGCTGTGTTTCTTGAAACTCAGAAAGAGGATGGACACAAACCCAGGTAAAATGGGAGTAGTTTAGGTAAGTTAATTGCACATGATGTATCTGCAGTGCTTTCCTCCCAGGCTGTGTTTGACTCCTGTGTGCAGGCAGTCCTTCCATGCAGAGCTTGTGTGGTTCTTGTACACTGCTTGTACAGCTTGTACGTGGCTGTTCACATTGCTTCCTTTGTGGCTGGTGTCCCTCTGCAAAGCTGGGAACTGTGCAGTGAAGCTGCAGAAAGAAAATACGTTTGTTGAGGGTGAGGAGTGAGAGAGGTGCAATGCACAAAACAAACCTGTGAGGGTTTCAGAAGCTTGGAGGGACTGTTGTTTACCTGAGGACAACTGCCTACCACTTTCTGAAATGGTATCAGAATTATTCTGAGTAGGTTAGTAGGGGCTCAGATCGCCTGGTTTCAATCACTGTGTGTGAAAGTGTTGGCAGGGCAGGCAAGTGAAGGAAGGTCTATTCCTGCAAGCCCTCATGCTTTTGTTTCACTGAGGCAATGCAAGACTGAACATTTACAGGCTCAGTGTGGAGTGGAGCGGTGTAAACAAGCCCTGGAAATGCTTGGGTGCCAGCTAGGACAGTAAAGTTCTGAGATAATATTTGTTCAGCTGTCTCCTCGTGACAGAAAAGTAAGGAGATGCAGCAAAGTTGGGGCAACGTAATAGCTCCTACCAGTCAAAGCTGTGTGGTAAGATGAAAATACAGGGTCAGTTGTGTCCAGATTTGCATCTGTTGAAGATCAAAGATTAGTTGATCCCGAAGAGTAATAAGGCACTAAAATTAGGATACCTATTGCTCCATTTTTTAATCTTATCTTCAGTAGCCTTTGCTGAGCATTGATAACTGTACTGGTAACTATCCTCAGACCAGACACTCTACACTTAGTTATCTTTAACTTCAATTGTGAAGCTCCAAGTGCTTAAAGGCTGTAGAACTGAGTCTGTAGGAAGAAATTAGGGGAGGAGCTGATGGTACACTCTGCCATTCCATTAGGGCTCTCTACGTGCTTGATTCACTTCTTTGTTCAAAAACGTTTTCTGGTGCTGAGAAGTGCAACTGAGCTCTGACCTGTGTAGCATGTCCATACGAGCACTGTCTAAGAGAGATCTCTATAGTCAATCTTTTGGTGTTCTAGACTGAAAGAGATTTAAGATTTGTTCACATTGAGGAAAACCAGTGGGGATGAAAAGAAGATGTAGCCTATATGATTAAGGTAATTGAGCATGGGAATGAAAGTGCTTGTGGAACATTCCATGGTATCAGCTGCATTAGAAAGTGCATTTCAATCACATTGCAGAAATAGTTGAAAAGTGGGTCATCATGCCTTTCCTGCAGCATCTATGTTCAGTGTGTTCTGTAGCCATTGATGTGATTGTTATAGTGATAATAGTAATGTTGTGAGTGTAAAAATAGATATATATGTATTTAGCTTTGGTGTGAATGAATACATGTTAAAGATGCCAAGCTGCTGAATGTAAGTTTGTGTAATACCAGTGAATATTTTCGAACTGCCCCTCTAACAGTGAGAGATACTTGTTCTGTTCCTTTGATTTGCTCATTTGGGCAAGAAAATTTGAAATTTTACAAAATATTTACAGGAAAATGAAAACTAAGTGGTTGTGTGACTCATTTATTTAATAATAATTCAGCATGTGCATTCATAAGGTCAGCATGTGCATTTTTGAGTTGGTTGTATTGATGTATTGGTGTAAAACTGGTATTGTTAATTAATTTTAAATTTTTTTCTTGTGCAGAAGGTATATGTTGTTTTTTTTAAGTAGTCTGGCCATGCATGAATGTGCATGCTCTCACTTACTGCTCTATTAAGCATTTAGTTCAATCCTGTTTAACGAACTCAACACTTTGGAGGAGGCACACAGTTCAGACACAGCCTGTCCTCGGTGCCAGCTGACTTAAAGCATTAGCTGGTATCAGCTCTACTTCATGAGCATGCTTTTTGCCTTTTTCAGTAATGCTCATTTGAACAAAGGGTTTGCCTTTATTCAGCTTAAGTAATGCTCTAATCAAAGAAATTAAGGGGACATTTGATAATTCAGTTGTCCTTGAGTTCACCTCACCTCATAAGTAATTTCAGCTCAGTTTTGAAGAAAGCATGGCGTTACACAAAAGGCTGTAAATATGTCTTTGTCTTGTTTAGGGATTAACAGTTTCTGATTGCCTTGATTTATTGTACTCCAGACAGAGGCTGAGAGGAAGCAGGGGGGCTCTTTTCCATCTGTGCAGCAGTTATGTGCCTAAGGTGGCAGAGTTGGGTTTATTTCCCACATGTCCTCAGTTTGCTGTTATTTAATAGAGTAAAACAGAATGAAAAACCAGGTTCAATCAGTGTCACTATTCCATCTTAAGTATCCTTAAGTGGTAATTCACAAATCAAGTTTTTCCTTATTTGCAGACGTCAAATAGTATTGGTTTTGGAAAAGAAACAGAACGGTCCATGACTATGAGTAAATCAATAGTACCTGACATTCCCTCGTCGCATGAGAGTTTGATCAAGTGGGCATATGAGCATAACTATAGTCCAGTTATTTCCTACACAAAAGCACCTGTTGCTAACAGATTTCATCTGCAACTTGAAGATACAGGTAAGTTTGGAGATAGACTTTTAGCATATAGAAAAAATATGCCTTGTGTTTCCAGGAATACAATTACTTGAAAGGTATTTTCTCAGTTTTGAAGCTTTCATTTTGGTCATTGCACAGCTTTTACTGCTCATCATTGAGAATGCTGATAATATCTATAAATGATGGTTAAAAATAATAATCTGTGGCTTTTTGATTAGAAGAGTCCAAGCAAGTTGTGTTATTTCCTGAAATGGTGGTGGAATTAATTGTTTATTGTTTATCCAACGTACAAGACTTTATAGCTGACAATACCCAGTGTTCACTGAAACGGACTTCAGCAACTGGATATCTCATTAGTTAATAAATCCAGCTTTGATGTTTTTACTGTTTTTTCCAAAAGTATGAGCATAGTGTTTTGTTGAGACAATTAAATAAACATTGAAACTGTTTACAGACACGAGTGGCTTACCAAAAAAGTCTGAGCAAACAGATTAAATAAAAACATTAAAAAAAATTGGGTATTTGCCCAAAATCATTGCTGATGTAAAGCTGTCTGAGTCCATTGAAGCTAGCAGAGTTGCATCTGGTTTTTTTACTAGTTCTGAATCTCAACCACTAACGGTATTGTTTTACAGTTTTGATAAAGCTTTGTTCACATTAATTTTATTGATTGCACTCTCATGGGTTCTGTCTTCAGCAGTCACGTGTGTAAGCCGGGAGATTGTTTTCGCATTTACTCACTATACAGTTAACTCTTACTTAGCTTCACTCTGGTTATATAAGTAATTTCACAACAGTAGAGTGACTGAATTTCTCGTGGGTTGGGTAATGGAAGAATTTCATCTACTGATTTGCACTTAGGCAATTTCAGCAGTATATTTGATGAATGTGATGTTTCTTTTACCTCTGTGGTTCTTTTGCATATAATAGGTCCACTTATCAAAAGTTTATTTTCAGCTCTTGGTGAGAAACATTTGTGACAGGGACTAGGTATACCAAGATTAGATGCCTCAGTAACAGCTAAACCCTTAGTTGTAGGAGTTGTGGCTAGTTACCTGAAAAGTACAAAGATGCTGTTTTTAATGTCCTTTGGGAGCTTCCTTTATGGATAATATCTTTTCTTGTATGAAAATATTAGTTCTGGATACTTTTTAGGAAAAATGTCTAATCAACTGATGTGGATTTGTTGGTTTGTTTGTTTTTTTGTTTTTTTTTTAGAAGAGATGAATCATGAAGAAGACCATTCCCTTCCTCCAGAGCTGACAGAATTGCTGGGTGCTAACCCACTGCCAGCTCCAAAGAATCCTGATGGCCTGACTTTTCCATTTCACATTAACAGAGGGAGACATGAGACAATGGGAGAAGAAATCTTCCCATCCAGGCATTCAGTAGATACACTGATAAATCATGACTTTGGGCATTCCCTCTCAAAACATAAAGAACCTGAAGAAGTTCAGGGCAGTGCTGATATGGCCCTGTCAATAAAGTGTGATGACAAAGTCCTGACAGTAGCTGTAGAAAAAGATTCTCTACAGGTTGGTGTGATATCTTATTCTCAAAACTGGGGAGGTTTTATTTGGGCAGACCATTTTATTTGCATTTTGATTGAAAAAATAAACATTCTAAGTCTTACAGCACACAACCCCCCAAAAATAGTTTGGTGAGGAAACTACACTCTGGATGTTTGCTGTATCTCAGGATCATGTTTTTCTTCCCAACAATCCAGTGGGTTTTAGAGGGATTTCTGATTGAAGGTGTGCATGGTTGGTTCTGTCAAAAAATTACTGTACTCAGTCATCAGTCTGAATTTTTCATTTCCGAAGTGCAAAGAAACTGCTTTTGATAGCAGCGTGAGACCTAAGTAGATCTATCTTTACCATCTACCAGCTGACAGGTTGCTTGTGTCCATTTGTATTGTGGAAAAGATCGTGATACAGACAGCATTTTTAGCTCATTTCAGACCAAACAGAGTAAGCATTATTAATCCGCAGATTAATAATGAACCTGTTGTTTCCTTTTTTTCCATGTTACATTTATTCCTTGTCTGCCATGTATAACAGCATTTTGAGAGTGACCTTCCCTTCATGTCAGTACAATGAACTTCACTTCCTCCTGTCAGCAGTCACGAACAGTGACTGAACTGCACTTCAAGCAGGGGCTGAACACAATTGTGTTTCAGCCCCTGACAAAGCGCCTTTGTTTCAGGCTGGCGGCTACACCCGGACAGAGCTCTCGCTGCTGGACCACTCTTGCAAAGCCAGGATGAACGGGACCCACTTCATCTTGGAGTCTTCCCTGAACAAATGTGGGACTCGGACAGCATATATCTTGAACAAGATTGTTTATTTTAACTCTGTGAGTATTTTACAAAGAGCATACACCTTCTGTACTGCACATCATAGTAGCACAAGGAAGCCATTGTGGTTAGCTTTAGTCTTAGCAAAAAAGAGGCATCCTGATATTTTCCTGTCTAGTGCAAACCTAGTTGTAGCCACAGTTCCTGTATTCAGAGGTGTGAAGGCTGCACATTGTGTGCTCCTGTGGTTAGATAGTATCCCAAAGGAAAAAGGAGGAGTTGGAGTTAAATATATTTTACAACATGTCTGCCCTTTGGAGACCATCTGTATCAGTCTCAGAGAAGTTGCACTAGCTTTCCCTGTGCAGCTTTGATGCATCTGTACATAAGCTGTAAAGAGAAATAAGAATGAAGTTTTGTAATAGTACAAAGCACTACCTTTTACTTCATATCCTGAATTAACTGAAATTTGTTTCTTCTAAAATTGTGTGAGAAAAAGGCTTTTAAAATGTGAGGAAATGGCATTATTTTTGCATACTTTTCTCTTAGAATTTGAGTTTATATTTTTTATTAGTTGATACACATGACTCTTGAGTACTAGTATATGAGTGGTGATGCACAGGAGCCCAGTTACGTTGTAAGCAACTGCTTCCAGACTGGCTCAGCTTGTGAGCCAGAGTACAATGTGGATATTCTGGGTTCAAAAGTAATGACACGTTTCTCTTGCTGAGCTTTCCAGTCCATAGAAGTAACTTTGGCAAATGATGGAAAGCCTGTGGTCCAACCCAAACACAGCTAAGGCAAACTGAGCTGACCTTGCCTGGTTAAAACTGTTCTATGCTGGGGAGTCAGTAGCACCTAACTTTAGAAACAGTCCCAAACCAAGATAGAATCATTGGCACATGACAGAACAGCACAGATCTGGAGCTAAATACACTCATGTTCCCTGTGTTCTATTATGGCCCAGAGTAAAGTGGTTATTTAGCTCCTGTCCTTTCTCCGTCGTGTCTTTTGATAGTCTTGACTACACACTTGAACTCTGAATTGTGTCTGGGATTGTTCAGAATTTGGGAGCATTTCTCCTAGAAAACAGACACCCTGCAGTGGAGTGTCAAATATGTGTATGTCACTTTTTAGCAGTTGCTCTACATCTAAGAAAACAAAGTTCAAGTCCTGGAAGGGAGTGAACTAGTTGAGGAACTGCAGTGCAGAAGCAGAATGCAGACCACTGGAAAACAACCAGAAATTTTCAGGTGAAGAAATAAAGACCTGTGAAAAAGATTAAAAGAAAAAAAAAAAGGCGGGAAATGAAGGAATGTCATGTTTTTGGGTGAACATGTCTGAAAAAAATTGCTAATGACAGAAGAGAAAATCCTTTAGTGACCCTGACATTTTTAGTGTTTTTTGTGAGTGCATTAAGGAGAACTGGAAGTAGCAAAATATTGCTTTAGAAAGGCTTTTTTTTTTTCAGTGTTGGCTATAGAAATACCAGAAATAGAATGGAAACACTAGACTGCTCATTCAGACACCAACACCCAGATTGGTGTCTTTCTTTGCTGGCTCTGAATTCTGGAAAAAAAATTTAGGGGCATTCTCTAAATATAGGCTTCATATCCTACATGCTCAGTATAAGGCTGTTTAAGACATGCTTTCACCATTTGCTTAGCTGGTGCTCTTCTTTGGTCTCTGCGTAGTTCTGAAGAGAGGAGAAAATAATAACCACAAGAGTGCTCGGTTATCACCTAATCTAACATGTTTGCAATGCCTCTTGTGCAGGTTGTCATTCAGCTGTCATCACCAGCTGAAGGCAGCGGCTTTGAGGATGACGACATGGAATCAGGTGATAATGGATTTCCAGGGGATGCTGATGAGGGAGATGTGGCTTTCTCAAGCTGGCCTGAAATTGCGGTATGTTACCCTCAGGTTTGCACCTGACAGTGAAGAAATACCTATTGTAATAGGCATTTCACATGAATTACATTAATTGTCTAGAAATTCCTTTGTCTTCTAACACATTTCTTCTCACTACTGTTTCTTATGACCCTGTTAAAGATTTGCACTAAGTAGCTGGAATATGGGAGGGCCTGTATGGGACACACCAGATCTGTCCTACCACTCCTGACTTGTGATGTTACTGTATTTTTTTTCTCAGTTTAATTGCACACTGCACCAGCCAGAGGATGACAGAGGCATTTTCTGGCCTCCTGAACCACACATCACCAATGTAACCTTCAACATGGAGCTGTACAAAACAGATTTGTTCCTTGCTCCCTCCCAAGGACTCTTTTCTGTTGCGGAGAATGGGCCATTATATGTAGAGGTAACAAACTGAAAAGGAATGTCAAACTAACAAGTGTTTTGCAAGATGGTGCAACTGAACCAAATCTGTTCTTGTCAGTTGAAAGGTTTGGTTGGGCAGTTGGTTCAGGCCACTGTGGTGGCTGCAGAGAACAGAAACTGTAGGATAAAGAAGTAGGACAAAATTTTGGGTAAAAAATCCAAAGCATTCTTGCAAAATGGATGAATTTAACATACAAGGTAAATCGGTGATTCTTGCTATATCTGCTTTTCTGTGCAGAACTTAAAGGTGTTCTCTGTGCTCATACTCTGAACTGGCATGTCCTGATGGGTTCATTTTATTGGGGAATATGTCTGAACCTCATGTGAGAGATGTAGACATGCAAAAAAATTATTACAAATGTGCCTTTCATATGCTAGTGTTCTCAGGTTACACAGTTAATACAGATTCTGGTCTCTCTCCAATCTGCTTAAAAACATCAGTTGCAATCCTTTCGAATGCTACCACACAAAAGATCTAGCAGATTTAGATAGATAATACTAAAACAAAATCAACAGCTGGGTACCCTTGACTTCAGGTGTATTTTTCACATGATAATATTTGCGTGTGTTGCTGAGTTGCTTATGAAATCTGTGTCGTTTAAAACCAATACAGTCAGTATTTTTACAAATAGCTATGTGAACAGAATTTTGGATTTTCAAATAGCAGTAGACATTAATAAATGCAGCTTTGGCATTGAAGAAGTATCAGCAGTTTCTAGGCAATTAAATCACAAGGTGTGAGCTGTGGGGTTGTAACACCAGGAAAAAGGAGCAGTGCTGTGCTGTGTTTCTCTTGCCCAAGTTAGTTCATCTTTGCGACCCCATGTTGCCCATGATAAGCACAGTGACCCATTTGACTCTGGTATAGTTTTCTTCATGATTTCCGCGTGTTATGTCTTTTCTTTTTTTTCTACCCAGTGAAAAGTACTTAAGACAGTTAAAGCAAAAATAAAGTGTGTCACGCTCTCTTAAGAATAACTTTGTAACAGACACTTAAAACCATCCACTTCCTTCATTGATCTGGGATGAATCCCACTGACTCTGAGCCCTCTGAATGTGTCTGGTTCTGGAGCTGTTTATTCAGACAGATGTTCTGATTTCTTCATCACCTGTCCTGGCAGAAGCCTTTTTTGTTCTGTTTTTCCTTCTTGCACAGTGGAAAACATATCAGTTTTGAACTTCTGTAACTCCATTTTTTAAAACTGATGCTGGTTTTTTTTTACCCTTTTTTGTTTCTATTTTGCATTCATTATTAAGAAAAATATTTTTGGGTTTTGATAGAGAATTTTTACCAAATATGTATTTATTTCTCTCTTCCTTGTTTGGTAAGGGTTTTTTTTGTGTTTGAATCTCTTGGATTTTCGGGTCTTTTTCTTTCTTCTCTGCAGTCATTTTCTTACCATATTTTGGTCTTCCACCTTCTGCCTGTAGTTCTTTTCTTTCCTTGAGATATCATTCATCCTCTTATTTAATTAACTGTAGTATGCCTATCCTACTTCCCACAATCTCTTTTTTAATTAATTTACACCATCAGCTTGTTTCCTGTCAGTATCTGTGGCTGACTTTCATTTATCCATCTTTATTTCTGTTCTTTTTAGAAGATAGTCGTTTTTGCTTAGATGCTTCAGCACATCCCTTCATCTCTAATTTGATTGCTGCTCACATAAGGGAGAGCAAAAAGAGAAATGCTTTTTATTCACTCCAAAACTCCTAGCATCCAGAAATTACTGCATAAACCACACAGTGTGGCAGGCTCTTCCTTAAAGATACATGCAGCACATATGGATTAAGTATGCATATAAGGCACATTTCTTCTAAGAAGATTTCTTGTGCAATAAAAAACTGTTTCATTGGGCAGTGTTAATGGTTAAACAAAAGGCTTCTGTTGTTTATTAAGAGCAACATGCCTCATTTGTTACAAATTCCTTTTTTTTTTTTTCCTTCTAATTATTCTGTAGCATTTCTTGTCTGCATTCCAATCCAGCTGAGCAACATCAGGGCATTGGAAGTTTTCAGTCTTAATTATTTTTCATAAAAGAATATGAATTTCAAACTTACAATAAGCTAAAAGGATCCTTTCACCAAAAAATGATGGCTTTTTAGGAGCTCCCTCATCCCTTCCAGTCCAGGAATGCCACCCACACATCAGACCATGACCTCCTCTCTGCCTTTGCATTCCTCTCTTGGCTGGGGGTGGATTCTCTGTTGTGTTTCTTGCTTTTATTTTATTTTTTTCCATTTTCATTATCGTTTCAAACAGATACAAAACCATGGAGTTAGTGGTTGATTTCCTTACAGCTCCATTATAGCCTGTGTGTCTAAGGGAGGCAGTGCTATCTCAGGTGGCAGTCACAGTCATTAACTGTGTGTCGAATCTGGGTGGGGTTTTTCATCTGCTTTCAGAAAGATAAGGGATTGCTGTATTTGTGCATGGTTATGCTATTAAACAGCTGCTGCTTTTGAAACCACAGATTTTATGTCTCTCAGTTTGACAGTTTACCCTTAACATTTAGCCTTCAAAATATTTCAGATTGGAAATGGCACTGGAAAACTGCTTAAAAAATGGTTAAAAGTATTAATGAAATGTGAACTAAAAATGTCATTTCTGAGATCTTACTGTCTCTTTCTTTAATGCAGGTGTCTGTGACTAAAGCTGACAGATCCTTGGGCTTTGCCATTCAAACATGCTTTGTTTCCCCGTTTTCAAATCCAGATAGAATGTCTGACTATACCATTATAGAAAACATTTGTCCTAAAGATGAATCTGTTAAATTCTACAGTATTGAGAAAATGAATTTTCCAATACCGCATGCACAGAAGGACAGGAAAAGATTTAGCTTTGTGTTCAAACCAATGTTCAACATCTCGCTGCTCTTTCTTCACTGCGAGTTGACTTTGTGTACAAATAAAGAAAAAGATACTCAAGGACTGCCAAAGGTCAGTAATTTACTGGATTTATCAAAACTTCTGAATTCGATGAAAACAATGTATTTTTTTGCATCTGAACTCTGAAGGTAATAAATGGTTTTCTATGGAGATGTAATGAACATGGTATCTCTGGGCTCAGGATTTTAATAGATAAGAGTTATTATACTATGCATTTTGATAACATAATTTACAGTTTCTGTTTAAATTTCATTAGGTGGCTACAGATAGATATTGCTTTTTATATTGCACAAGTGGTTCAATTTTATCTTTTTTTTCCATATCCAAGGCACAAGCAGTGTTAACTTTAATTTCCAAAGACATGCACCGTATTAGATAATATCGTAATCTATTACTACAAGAGAAGGTTGTTTGGAGGTTCTCATTTTTTGGGTGAATTGTGTAGGGTAAAACTGATTGTGAGGCAACTGTGCAAGTGGCATAGCTGTCCTGGCAGGTGGGTGACTGACCTCACACACTGTTCTTTGCCCTCCAGTGCATCCCTCCTGATGAAGCTTGCACCTCTCTCAATGTGGATATGATCTTGGCCATGATGCACAACAAGAAAACCTTCACCAAGCCCCTTGTTGTAATAACACATGAAGGAAAACAAGAAGGTATAAAAATGAGCTTGACCTTAATAATGCTATATATATAATATTGTGTAACATACAGCCACTTGAAATGAGGGAGTGCTACAAGTATGTGACATTGTATAATCTTTGGTGATACCGTGTCTGTAAGATGTTACTTGTTTAGACATTTCTCTGGCAGCAGTCATCATGGCAGATCATTGCCATTTTTAACCACCTTTATTGTTCTCTGGACGTGTGGTTTTGCAAAGCATTGAGAACGGAATATTCAAAGTAGTTCAAAAGGGTATGGGTTTTGAAAGTACGAATGTGGCAGTAGCACTTGGAGCAATTTCTTGATGCCCAGAGATCAAAGGCAGGGCTCTGCTCTGTGCTGTATCCTTTATTTATTGTGCTTGTAAATATAAATTTAGGAATAACAACAATAGAATTGCAAAGTATTGAGGATGCTAAAGCCTAAAAAGTTTGTAAAGCAAAGAGGGGGCCACTGGAGACTCACTATATTGTTAATCTACTGAGAGCAAAAGATGAGATGCACAGAGGGGTTCCACTTAGGCGGTACTTGTTTGATTATGTAATTTTTATTGAAAAAAGAGTGTGGTTAGTAACTGGCTGAAGGAGTTGGAGAGGCTGAAGTTCATTATGAGATAATGCCAAACAGCATGATGAGACCTTATTCTAGTTTAAGAATATGTCCTGTGAGTAATGGGAAGTAAGAACTGTTTCCACAGTTTCATTTAATTTGAAAGTTTTTCTTAGTAGATCACTCTGACAACAGCATCAGACATGTTTTGATGAAGTCCTAGAAGAAAACATTCACATTCATCTCTTCTTTTTGTATTAGCATTGTAGTTTTGTAAGAAGCTTCAGTGGCTTCATGTGTACATCAAAATCATCCAATAGTGTCCAAAGGCTGTTTGAGCTTTGGAATGCTTTTCAGAGAGCATCAAAAGAATGGAGTTCAGGAGTCCTTTAACCTCTGTTTTACACTGCATGCTTTCTAGTCTTTGAACAATTTTGAGTACCATACATCATTGCTAGGGGACATAGGCAACAACTGTTTCTGTCGAACTCTGCAAGTCAGCTCATATTTAGTTCGGAGGAGTTTTTAACAAATTTGTTAATACAGATCAAACCACTGTGAATTAAAGTCAAGTATTTGATCGGTCACTGTGTTACAACTAAAACTGTGCTTTGGGCCTAATTCTGGACTTTCATTTTGCTCTGCTCTCATATTATTTCAGTAGGTTTTCTATTGGGAATAAATAAATCCTGCAACTGAAATTCAGCTTTCAATAAACAGACTTGTAGTCTCAGCTCTCTTGTCCTTATGATGTGTGGAGCATTGTGCGTGGCTCTCGTCTTGGGCTCCACTCAGAATGTTGTCTTTGTCAGAGGCACAAGGTCTTAGTGTGCAAAGACAAGCTAAATTTATAAAGATTAGTTACAAGACAACAGTGTGATAGAGTATTTTGTTGCATTGTGGGTGATTTAGTCTAATTGTGGGATGCTTGGTGGAAATCTCCCCAGCATATCCCAGCTTTCAGACATAACACAAAGTGGTGCATGAACAATGTAGTTTTGTTGGTATGCAGTTGTTCTGCAGTGAATCTAAACCCCTTTCTTAGAGCCAAATACCACTGTTGGCCAATACATGAGCCTAAGATCTGGTGAAATGATATCCCATTACTGAACAGGAAAGTTTACCTCTCAGAGGTAGTGTTCTTCATTCTCTTTGATGTGAACAGAATCAGCTTCTGGTGTTCCAAACCGCACTATGTGAGTGCTGCCCCTGGATCTGCTCACCAAGCCACATGTGAAAATCATGTGCTTGGTATTTTAAAAGTCAGAACAAACTAGTCATGGCCAAGGTTTTTTTTTCCCTTCAGATAAATTTATAACTGTCATTGATTGTATTAGAAATCACAATACTATATCTAAATGAGAATTTGCAGTAGATCCCAATGGAAGTGTTTAAAACCTAACTCCATGCCCCATACATTCCCTTTGCATTCCTGCATTTCCCCATGTTCTCCCCCACTCCCATGAAAGGCACTTGGATGACCATTTATATGCTAGGAAATAAGTGTTGTTCTGCTGAAAAAATCTACCAATGTTGTTGTTCAGATTTTTGCTAAGTGTGGAAACTTTAGATAATTATTTCTACAGCAAAAGGAGACAAGTCATAGAAAGAAGGTCAAATGGGCAACTAACAAGTGCCTCTCTCCTACAAAGGTATAGAAAATAATGATAATTCTAAAGGCTGGCAGCACTTGTTTTTAAATTAGATGTTTTTCATAAACATCAAGAATTCTCACTGCTTCTGAATTGCACTGAGCAAATCACAATAAAGTACATGTAAGAACTGGATGACTGAAGAGAGTTGTTAATGAGCTGCACTGCTTAGCATTAGTTGATTTCATATTCTCTGTAGTGAGCCCAGTGAGAGAAATAGCATGGAAAGTTCATTTTCCCCTCAGCTCAGAAGGCATTTTCTTGGCACATGGGCTATGCTAGTGGAGTGTTTGGACAATCTCATATTGCCCTTACCCATGTTTGTACTTTTCAGTGCTCCTCAGTTTCAGTCCAGCCCTCCTTGCAGCTCTTACATTGTTATACTGTTGCTGTTCTGTGCGCATGATAACTTTGCAGATTATTTGTGCATGCACCCCCCCACCCCTCTATGTTCTCACCTGTTTCCTGTCATCTGCAAAAAGTGATCTGCAATAGATACTCATGTGTTAGAACAAGACAATAACACAGTTTAAGAATAAAATGCTTTTTTGGATCTTGTAGGCACATGTGTCTCAGAGCCTAATGGTCTAAAGGATATTGCTGGAAGTTTGGTGCTGCCATCTGGGTTTTAGAAGTTAGGAGCATAGTCTTTTTTAAGGACACTTTAAATGAATATATTTATTTTCAGTATTTTTGAGCTGTTATGTTTGCATAGAAATTAATTAAATGTTTTTCCGGTTGCTAAAGTTACAAAAACAAGTATTGAACAAGTATTGTCTTATCAAATCCTTCTCCCTCTGAACACTTCTACACCTGTGTTGCACTGAACATACTAGATATGCCAGAATATAAATTAAATCCCTGAGTTGCTGGGTAATCCAGAATCAAACTGCAGCTAACCAAAGAGAGGTCATCTAAGAAAAAGGAGGGGAAATTCTTCATTTTATAAACATTTGTTTACTTGTCTCTTTCTGTTGCAGGGTGATATCTTCATCACTAGGGTGAGGGTATTTCATATTCTTGCCTAGAATAATAGCTTTAATCTCTGAGCAATACCTATGGTCTTTTATTTCTTATATAATTTTAAACCCCGCCCCCACCCCCCCCCCAACAAACAGAAAAGAAACACAATTTCCAAGACAGATTACTAAACAGGACTCAGGAAAATGGGTGAATCAACACATATTCATGCAATTTGAACAAAGCAGTATGTATTGTGCCGTAAACCCCACTATTCTTTAGAGGTGCTAGCCAGTGTTTGCGTTTTGTGTGTGTGTATGATTTAGTGTGCTGGTATCTCATATTTGTGATTAGTGAATAGTCAGATGCATGTAATCACCTTATCACAGATTGTGAGGGCTGTTTTCTTTAAGAGCTCCACATAGGGGTAACCAGAGTTACTGTGGGTCACACCTGATGACATTTGGTTTGGGAAAAGTTGCAGTGTATTTGCCAGCAAAATATATGATGCGTGAACTATACTTTAGATAGGGTCCCTTGAGGAGGAATTAATATATGAATAGAATTTTTTTTAAATGAGTGAGATTACTGAATTTGGGCTGGTTTTCCTGAAATTCGTGGTTTGTAAAAATTACAGTTAATGTCTTTCTGTCAAATCAGAACTTGCACAGTTTATAGGCTGCCTGTGGAACTCTGTTTGATTAATGTTTTGTGCATTTTCTTTGTTTTAAATTAGATCCTTCCCTTCCAAAGCCAAACGTGAGACAGCCACGTAAGTAACTCTTAAAAATATCTCTTTTAAGCTTTAAACATTTGTCTGGAAAGCATTAGATAAATTAAGAAAATTCTCTTCAAGCTTTCTGAGTACATGCATGTTTAATTTAGACAGAACAGAATTCTGACTATATTGCTGATTGAGGGGTTCCCATCAGTGTTCAGAGGACTGTGACCTTTTGGGTGTGTGAAAATAAAATTTGGGGAAACACCATTAAGAGTCTCAGCCTTAGCAAGTTCATGTGCTGATGTGTGTGTGTCATCTCCCCCTTCTCTGCTGAGGCCACTGCTTCCCAGTAGCGGTGCTGGAGCAGCAGGGCTGTCCCTCAGAGCTTCTGTGCCCTGCCTGTGTCCTATTTCAGGCATCACTCTTATCCTGCACCACAGCCCCAGGTACTCCTGCCCCAGCACTTACAGACCATGCTTAGATGAGATCACTGCCTTGATACGGATTAATTTCTTTGGTTTTAATGTTGTCTTGGTGCAGTGAATTGATCAAGGTCCATTAATGACCCGGGAAAGGAGAGAAGCAGCACTAGAAGAAAATAATAAACAGAAAGGTGCAGATGATGTGCAGCCAAAAGGAGGAATGAATGGAGAAAAGGGAAATTTAAAGAGGAAGTGCAAAGAAGGTTTTTCCTCTGCTCCTGCCCCTGTGTCTTCAAGACTAAATTTGTTCAAAATAGCAAAGGCAGTGAGAAATTATGCTTCTGCCACTTGTTCATGCAACTTTCTTCTACCCACTGTGTTTCCTCCTAAGAGGAGAGGACACAGACTGGTGCCTGGTGGAAAAACAGTTACATTTAGGAGAGTATTTTGTGTTTGTGTTTGAAATGACTTGAAGTAGCCAAAGGAACTGGAAACAGTCTCAGAGAAAAAATGAATGGCAAACCTTCTAAGACATTATCTGTCAGGTGTTATATATGCAAACTAGGCCACAGGCACCCAGAAATGGGTCCTGAAGGCCCTTGCCAACAGGAACTGCTGGAGAAGACTTTTGTCAAAAGAGGATGGGTGATGTCCTTAGGGACATCTTCTGAATGCAGGATGTGTAAAGAAAGGGTGTTGGTTGTGTTCTGAGAACTGAAAATTCCACTGAAGGATACTACAAATATCCAGTCAGCTCATTTCCTGGCCAGCATATTCAGTAAAATGTTATTCACTGGCCTAAGCGATTTTCTGCACTGGGAGACATTTAAAATACTAAAAGTAGAAATCAGTTTTTTGAGAAGTTTCCCCAAATGATTGCTGAGTGATTATTATTTTTTTAAGTATTTCTCATTAGCAGAAAGAAAAACACAAAGGCCAAAAATTTTTCTGTTTGGATGATTAGCATTGGGAGGGCAATACATCCAGGAACCAGATGCTGTTACCCTTGAAACGGTCCTGCAAAAGGGCCTCTCCCCTAGAAAGTGATTTACGTGTGTGTGTGTGCGCGCACGCTTCTATTTTTGTGTTCTGGAATTAATTTCAGTTATTGAAAGCGTTGCCAAATGTGAAAAACAATTGTTTCTATTTATGTTTTCGCTGACTTCTTGCTGGCATCTCTTCCCTCTTAACAGCAGTTCCGTTCTCCACCTAGATTTCAGGCTGAACTTGAGGAGATGTAGGGGAAAGTTTGCTTGAATATTAGGCCATTTAAATGAAAAGTATTTTTGCCAAAATCTCAACCTTTTTAAAACACACTTCAAAGATATATGAATATTTAATTGAAAGCAAGTTATTAACAGCCAACTGAAAATGCTTAATTTTTGCAATATTTTCCAGATTTGGGTGTGCTGAGCTGGGGTTTTACTTTGTGATGTGAAACAGTTGGTTGGACTGAAGCCACTCTGAAAGCATCACTTTTATTTCCTTGATGCAAATCTGCCAGTCTGTTCCTCAAAATGGTGCTTAGTTAACTATGAAATTTTAAACAGCTCTTCCCTGAGAGAGTAAGGGTGAATTTTTGTGCCCCTGCAAATAAGAAGTGCTTGTGCTGTGTGTTTCCCTGTGTAGCTGTGCTGTACGGGCTGGACACGCTGACGGTGGTGGGCATCGCCTTTGCAGCGTTCGTGATCGGAGCCCTGCTGACGGGAGCGCTCTGGTTCATCTACTCACGCACAGGTACGAGCCCTCTGAAACATTGCAAGGTGGGCAGGAAGGGAAAGGGAGCCAGCACTGGTTATCTTGGGCTTTTTTCTTTTATTGCTCTCTCTTCTTACTCAGGAGTTTTCCAGCATCTCCTCCCCTGAGCACTCTTGCACATCAGCTGAGCGATACCCACCCTTCCCTAAAGGGAGATGTTATGTGTTATAATTTAAAATTTGCTAAAATAATTTTAAATGCAAGTCTTGAAAACTCACCTGGGACATGAGTAAAACTGACTGTTCCTGGCTTGTGTATTATCATTAATAGCATCTCTGTATTTCAAATTTAGTTGATGTTTCCAGTTTTGGATCCGTTTTGGTTCCCATACCACTTTTAAAATTTTTTTTTGCAGTTACTACATTAAGCTGATGTGTACAATAAATGGGCCAAATGGTTAAGAGACATATTATCTAAACAGACATATTCTGAATATAACTAGACATGACAATTTTTCTTGGGCCTTGATTACGTAGAATTTTTGCCACAATTATTTATTCATCCATTCTTCAACTAATATATTGAATTGCTAGAAGTCGTGTGTAATCTTAGTTAATTGTAAGGAATAATTAAGGAGTGTGTCTGAATTGGTTCAGCCTTTATGCATAGATAATTTTCCAGTATCTCCCTAGAATTTTTTCCCATGCTTAAACTAAATTAGAAAAAATGGAATACTGTATTGAAAGAAGGCAGCATTTTGGGAGCATTCTGTTGCATGCCACAGACAAAGACTGGACACTGATGGAGCCTTGATTTCCTTGGTTGCTTGTGGATTGTGGGATATCTCAGGATCCTTAGAGTATGCTGAGCTCCCAGCTACTTCCTCTTTTGACCTCACAAGACCCTGCCAAGATATCTGGGAGGTGGGAAAAATGGGAGGTCAGGTACTCCAAAACTGTGCAGCTCTGGAACACTGAATTTGCCAGTAGCCCATTGCAGGTTTTTGTGGGTTATTTGGCATCTAAAACCTCATGGAAGCTATTTAGGAGTGAGAATCTGGCCCTGTTGGTCAGAGCTTCTGTAAATATTATGACCTAGGAGCTTATGTTAATTTGGAAATAAAAATTACGGTGTTTTTTCCAGTTGGCAGTGTAACAATTTTGTATAAGCAGTTTAATACTTGTCAGTGTGTTAGCTGTGTATGAAACTTGTTTGGAATTGAAGCAAACATGGAAAATTTAAAGGTTGTGATAATATGTATAAATTGTATAATTCTGTCTTATATAAGTACTGAAACATTGTGGAAGAAAAGTAAGTGCTATTTCAGTGAGTAAATGGGAAGTTAAGAAAGTAATTCCCAAATCAGTAACCTTTATTAACAAAAAAAAATTAACTAATTGTTAAATTAATACCTTTGGTCCTGCATTTGTGGAGTTTCAATCTGTATTCACATACAGAACCATCTGTAGACATATGTTGGGTGTCAGTACTCATGAAACACTGGGAAGCCAACATGATAAATCCTTCAACAACAGCAGAATTTAGACCAATCCCATTAAAAGATTTATAGTAGCAAAGCACATCAGTCATGGTGACCACATACAAGTAGTGGAGAGGGCAGCTGCTCTGGCTTTGTGTTTGAGAGATGAAAATAAGTGGAGAAAAAAGCCAGGCAAAAAGTAGTAAATGAATATAAGAAAGAAAGGGGACACTAACTCATCAGATTAGAGAATCACAGAAATTATTAAAATTATCTAGGAAGTTTTTTGGTTCAGATTTTCAAAGGATTGGGAAAGTAAACCTATGTTCCTGTGCACATAATTTTTCTGTGCATAGGATCTTGTATCTACAAAGCATAACTTGCAGCAGAATGCAGTGAAGTCTCTGGCAGGGACAGTCTCTTAGAGGACAACTGCTGTGGCAGACAAGATAATCTAGCTGCAGTGGAAACATTTCAGAGCTTTCTGCAGACTTTTATTAACATGAGGAGGGGAAAAAAAGAAGATAATCTAAATTTCATCTACAGAGTGGCTGTCTTTTGGCATTAGAGAATTTATGGGTTACTGAGTTGTGTTCTGAAATCTCATCTTTTGATGTTAGTAGTACTGGGTTTCTAACACATGATTTAGACCAAAGGTTGGAAAACATGAGTTCATTCTAAAACTGTGTTTTGCTGATACTCAGAGCACAGATAAAAGCTACTGCTGGTAGAGAATGGCAGCTTGGGATGTGTGAAGTAAGTTATTTTTGATGCTGTAGTGCTAAATGCAACGCAGCAAAAGGCTACCTTTTTTGCCAGTAGTAGGAGATTTGCTGATACTCTTTTCAGTTTGTCTCTGCTGCTAACAGAGAAAGTGTTACATGAATGAGCTCTTTTGTTCATCTTCATAGGCCATTAACATTAAAACCTCAAGCAAGTGATAGCAGAAAGGAACTACAAAACAGGTAGAATTTAATCTGCAGATATTGAGCAAGGATTGTTGTGTTGTCATGTAGAGCTTTTGCTGATTTCAGTCATGGAAAATTTCTGCCAAAGCATCACAGCTGTGCTTTAGAATACTCCAGATTATCTGAAACAATTCAACATGCAACATGGAGTAGAGATGCCCTATGATACATGGGTAGTAAGAGAAGAGAGAGTGAAAGCCAATACTAAAACAACAGAGGAGGAATTTCAGTCCTCTTTTCTGCAAAATAACTCAGTACTTTTGATCCTTTCCCTAATCTGTTAAAGGACATGAAAGGTGTTGGTCCTGCCTGGAGAGGATCCAAGAACAAAGGCAAATATCAGTCATTTGCCACAATTAACCTCATTTATCTGGGAGTCTTGTAAAGAAGCAAAAATTTTCCAGTGTGCATGAATGCAGAAACTCTTCATAATGTAACCATATAAACAGGTATCAATGTAGTATCTGTCTTAGTAGGGGTCATTGAGTATGTTCAGGAGGGACAGGCACAAGCCTGATTAGTTAATGAGACTGTTAAACCTTGTAAAGTGTGTTAAAAACAACATCCATCCCTGCATTCTCTTAGGAAGAGCGCTTTCCTTCTCCAGGCAGTGTTGCAAGTTAAGAGGATAAAGTGTTCCAAAATCTGAGAAGTTGAAAGCGTCCCTCCTCCCCCACTTCTCCCTTTTTTATGGGATCTGATTTAAAGTAAACTGACATAGCAACCAATTATATTTGGCAAATGGAGATAGAAAAGCAAACATTCAGACTTCCTGGACAGGGAGTACAACTGGCAGCTTTCCTAAGTGTGAATAATAAAATGCATGTTGTCGCGTTCAGATGGGTAAAAGCTTGTTTACTGTCAATAGATGAGATGTGTCCGTTTTGAGTAGTTCTGGTTCGGTAACATGAGATACATGAAGCTGTTTACACAAAAAAGACAGATGGAGAATTTTCAGTGATAGTTTACATTTCTTTACATCCTTTTCTTGAATACTATTTTTTGAAAAAGCTTTGCTACGGTTTAGCTAGGTGTTGAGGAAATAAAATGCAGGAGGAAAAATCAGCCAGTCCAGATGTAGTTGCTAGGCTGTGTTCATAATAGCACTGTGATTTGGGTATTCTTTTTTCTTGAGGACATTGAGAATTTGTTATTGTTCAAGAAGTGATTGTGGTGTGTCAGAGCTGCTGACGGTGCTCTAGAATGAAGTGCTGCGGAGGCCATTACAGTGGAAGGAAGGGGTCTTCCAACCCAAACAGAAGGGAGGGTGCCTCCCAGGACGCTTTCCAGAGGAGCGGGGAGGGGAGAGTGAGCCATCGGGCTTGCTTAGGACCACAGCACTGCGCTTTCACTTTGCCATAAAATAAAAACAACACGTTTGTCTTATAAATGAATTTATGTTTAAATGCGTATAGATTGTAATGATGTGCTGAGGCTGGCCAAAGCTGTGTGTAAGCATGTGGTTTGTAAAATGGGTGACAGCAGAGCTGCAGGGAGGGGCGGGGGCTGGGGGCCCTGCCGGGGAGCCCAGCGGCCACCCTTCCTCTGCTGCCTGAGCAGCTTCTGCAACGGGGCTGGGGGTCTGCAGCCTCCCCTCACTGCTTTCTGATGTTTGTTGTTTAGTTCTAATGAAAGGGAGTTTGCTTATCACTGCCTTTATAAATAGATCCTGTAGTACAAAAGGAAGGAAGATGTACACAAACGACGGGACGAGAGGGGAGCAAGGCAGAAGGGGAAGAAACATCCAAACAAGGTTTATGAAGGCCTTTACAGCACGATGACACATACTTTGATTTGATACAGTTTATTCTGAGGGGTTGCAAAGCCATTTCCAAAGCAAGTTAAAGCTGAAACTTGATTTATTTGCAGATGACTGGGGATAGATACTGACCTGCTGCCTATGAGCAGAAACCCATGGCTCATGGGTGAGCTGTATAGTTATTTCTTACACTGCAAAAAACAGACTCAAAATCTGCTCACAAGAGTAAATGCTGGACTGAATTTAAAAACAAGATGCTCACCGTCTTTTTAAAAGTTTATTTGACCTCCTGGGCAGTGTGGTTTAGTAGTTTAGTTTGTTATTTTTTCTGTCCTGTCCTGTCCCTTCTTTCCTCCCCATTCCTAAACCAGTGGGGTGTAAGGCAAGAGCTGTGCATTGTGGGGCCTTAAATGCACTTCAGCTGTGGCTGTGGTTTGAGCTAGCAGCAAAACTGCTGGTCTCCATTACACAGAGCGCTTGCAACCTCTGCTGTGAGAAATCCTCAGACCTCCCTTGTTTGTAGCAGACCTCTGAATACTGAGCAGCCTGCAGAAGGATATTTTGTAGCGTGAGACACAAAGAGTTAAAGGCACATTTCCTCTGCAGCCGCATTCCGAGAAGCTCGGGCTCTGGCAGCTGGGCAGCAGCACACAGGGCATGGGGATGTGCCAGAGCAGCTCCTGTGGGAGGAAGCTGGCTCGTCCCTGCACTGTAACCCTCTGGATGCAGGCTGTGCCTCCAGCCTTCAGCCTGTCACTGAAGCAATCACTGGGAAGTGGGATCTCTCATGAAACCTGAACATGGAAGAAAAATTGGAGTGTGCAGACCTGACCCGTGGCATCAGGGTTTGGGTAACATAGGACAATGTGGAGCAGGAGAGTTGCATCACTATGAACTCATGAGGCAGGAGATGTACTAGCCTTTGATTTTTCCTAATTGCTCTGCCCATGATCCTGCAAAATATTTCTGTCTTGCTCCTTCTCTGGGAAAGCAGCCATGCTGGTGCTGGCTGCTACAGCAGTTCTGCTGCTCGGGCAGCAGCAGTGTGACTGTTACTGTGCTGAGATCACAGGTTCACATCCTGGAGATGAGCTCAAGGGAGGGGGCAGCTACAGTGCACATTATATAAACTTAAGTCTTGCCATCTGTTTTGGAGAGACTGTTTTGTAATATTGCTAAGGTTACAGACTTGAGCACTGTAACTTTAAAAATGCCACAGTTATGGTTTCCTACGTGGCCTCATGATCTTTCAGACATTAAATGACACAATTTTTGCTTTCGTGCTTAGTTGAAAGCTGGATTTTTCTAGTGGAATCCCAGCCATAGGTGCAGAAGGGGTGTGAGGAGACTCCTTGTGCTTGATTTGGCAATCTAAATAATGAAGGGGTTTTAATTTATTGTCAGTAAGCAGTTAACAAGAAATGGTGAGACATGTTTCCACTACAGGTTGTAAGTGCTGCACATACTGTGACAGCTATAGGAAAACTTTCCTGTGTGTTGTATTAAGAGTAAATCAAGTCAAACATTCAGGATAGCCTGTTGTTTTTCTACATGAAGAAAACTGGCTGTGTCTCAGGATATGTGGTATCCAGCTGATTGAAGAACATTGTCTTGAGCTACACTTTTAGTAAATATGCTGCTCTTTAAACTGGCATTAAAACTGAAGCCTACATTTCCTGGCATTTTTCCTGGAAATAGCAAAGCTATAAAGTGTCAGAGTTGTGTAACAGGACCCATTTTGAGTGACGGCTGACAACAGAAGATAGACAGTGTTGATCTTGGCAGTTTCCATCAGCTGCTTGTAAAATGCTCAAGGAAACAGCAATGTTATTTTCCCCATGTGCACAGCAGAGTGAGGTGCCAAAGTCTAGTAACATTTCAGTGATACTCCGGTTAAGGTCTGTCACCCAATATATTAACTGCATGGAAATACAGACCACCAGAAGAGGAAGACTGGGAAGAAATGGATTATTGTTTTCTATGACAACATTTTAAATTTCCCTTTTCCTGACCCCACTTTTTCTCTTGCCTGTCCCTCAGGGGAAACAGCGGGAAGACAGCAGGTTCCTACATCGCCGCCAGCCTCCGAGAACAGCAGTGCCGCACACAGCATTGGCAGCACGCAAAGCACCCCCTGCTCCAGCAGCAGTGCCACCTAACCCAGGGGACACAGCTGAGGAGTGGCACAGGAGTGTGCGTGGGCATCGGACAGCAGCTTTTTAACATTAAAAGGATTGGTTTGGTTGCTTCTGAAAAAAATGAGGAGCGATTTCTCTACAGGAAAAAAAAAAGACTGATTTTCTTTTGGGGAAGCCACTGTGTGTGTGAGTGTGTATATGACCACACAATGCATGAGTGAACACAGCCTGTTGGATCTTGTTGGCATGTTATGCTACGTGTGACAAAGCTACTAATTTTACAGTACTGCAACCTGTTCTAGGGCTCTGTGGGCCCTCAATGTGAAATCTATGCCAGTTTGGAAAAATGCTGCTTTGTCTATAAGATATTTTCCCTTCCCTGAACCTTCTCGTTGACACAAGGTATTCGTTGAGGGAATTCAGTCATAGAGTTATAGAATGGTTTGGGTTGGAAGGGAACTTAAAGATCATCTAGTTCCAATCCCCTGCCATGGGCAGGGACATCTTCCACTAGACCAGGTTGCTCAAGTCCCATCCAATGTGCCTTTCCACACTTCTAGGGATGGGACATCCGTAATTGCTGTGGGCAGCCTGTTCAGTGCCTCACCACCCCCACAGTAAAGTGTTTTGTCCTAATGTCTAATCTAAACCTGCCCTGTTTCAGTTTAATCCCATTACTCCTTGTCCTATCACTACATAAGATAAGCAGAACAAAGATATGATCTTAGGTCAAAGGATTGGATTTCTCTTTGTCTGAGCAAGAAAGCATCAAGGTCAGATCTCTTTGGTAAATAACATTTTATTATTCAGTTATGTTTAGCCACTTTTGAGTAATCTTTGTTTTGTTCAGCTTACAGCTACAGCATCTTGTTTGCTTTTCTGTTGTGTTTGCAGCTTCAGGTTTGTTCCAGGAATTTTTGTTGTAATACTCATTGATTTGTTAATTGGAAAAGAGCACACTCTAACATTCCCTCTCTTGTTTTACAGGCCAAAGCTCTTTTATAAGAGATTTTTTGATCTGCTATACCAAATACAGGCACACACAAACATTAAGACAGAATGGTCTTCTGCACTAGCATAGATGGGTGTGTACCTTTTAATGGCAATATCTTTATGCAAATAGATATATACCTACAGAGCCTAACTTACCACTTTACCAGTTGGAAATTAGCACAGCATTCCTTCCATACATAAACATACGTTGTATAAATATATAAATATATATATAACAATTTAAAATTGTCTCTTCAGTTTATGATAGGCAGAAGATATAAAGAAGTTGATTTGGTTCTAATCTTTTAACTAGCATAAATTCTCTTAGAAATAAGACATGGGTTTGAGGGCACAAGTAGTGCCTGTTGTTTGCTACTCTCTGAAAATAGTTGTACAGTTGTTTGTGTCAAACTGTGGTATGAGCATTGCGATTGGATAGACCCAAAGTAGTATCAGAATATGGAAATGGCAGAAAGGTACTAATTGTCACTCTGGTTTTTAGTGTCATTGCCTTATCTTGACCTTCAAATTGATGCAAAATGAAAAGCAAAAAAAGACACTTTTAATGCATAATTGTTTGACTGCTAGTTGCCACTTTGTTATTGTAATGTGTTCTACTGATCCTTCTTTGAGGGAGAAAGAGCATTGTTTTCCTCTAAAAATGAGATGAATGACTTTCATTAGTTGTAGTGAAGGTTACCTGTGTTCTGCAAGAGAGGAAGGGACTTCATTACACTCAAGTGATAGTCTGCTCTGAAGTCTGAGCTGCAGATTCCTTGCTGATTCTACACTTGTGCCTTGCTGATGCCAGGATCATCAAAGTGTAACATATGCAATAGATTTAAGTGCCCAGCATCAGGCAGAGTGTTACTCACTTTAAATCAAATCTGTTACTAATCCTGCAGACACTTATGCAAACGAGTAACTACGCACCTCATCCTCGCTTTTGGAAGCTCATGCTCCACTCTGTACACTGGGGCTGGTCTCAGTGTCCGTGCAGGCAGCGGGTGCACAGAGTCAAACATCCAAAACGTTTGATGTCACCAGGCCAGTGAGTAGTCCTGGTGACATGGGCAGGGTGTCATGGGAGCGTGGTTATCCCTGTGCATAAGGGTGTGCAGGATTGGCTCTGCTCCGCAGCGTCGGGAGGATGAATGTGCAACCTGTGTGGTTGAAAAGAAAGCGCTTTGCCTAACCTTCAGCAGAATGTATTGTTAAAGCATATTCTATGTGTAAAGTCTTTAAAGATGTCTTCAAAGAAGACTAGAGTCTTTAAGTTCAATCATAGCTATATTTTACTACATTAAATTTCTGTATAAAGATATATTTAAATGTTTTAGATAAATGTAAGTTACTCTATATGAAATGTTTAATTTCAATTACTGTGAAATTTACATATTTTGTAAATGCCTTTCCCCGTTTTAACCCTTTCCTCCCTCAGATATTTTATTAAGTAGTTTCTCATAGGAAGTATTAGATTTGGTTGTTGGGATGGACAGGTTGAAAAATTCTGTGTAAAATAGATAATTGTATATTTTTGAGAGAAACATGCTGCATTATCAATCTTTTTATCAAAAATTTACTCTTTACAGATTTATATTTACCATTGGATAAATCAAAAATATATAAAGGTCAAAGACTTAATTTGTTGACTTGTGTGTGAAATACAGTTTTAATTAACTGAACTTGGTATACTCAGCTATTTAATTCAGAAATTTAATACACCTGAGTTAATTGTCTGTTGGAGTTTGCCAAAATGGCACATGATTACTTAGCAGATGGAACAGCCATTTCTGCTTCAATCAAGAGAGAGAGAACCAAACCCAAGCATTGCCAGTGAACAGTTTTATCACAGCAGTGTATAGCACTTTGCAGCAGCTGTTGGGCTGCCCTCAGTTCACAGCACTGGCGCGCCCCTAAGCTCTGGGTTTGTGGCAGCCGTTTGTCTCTACTGCCGGTTCCTGTGTGTGGTGCGGCAGCTCCCGAACGCAGAACTGCTGAGCCCCTGATTCCCACCCATGTCCCGCGTGGTCTCACCGCGCTGCACTCTCATGGCACAGCCCTGTGGGGTCAGGAAGGCCAGTGAGAATCTCCTGTCCCAGCAGGGGGTGGTAAAGCAGGGGTTTGGATGGATGGAGTCAGTGGTTAATTTCAGCATGATGGAGCCAACTGCGAAGGAACTTCTTATATAAGAATGGGAGGATTGGGCTTAAAATGGACACCTTCTGCCTGTAAAAGATATTAGTAACAAACTCCAAAGTAGGCGCTTGTTCTGTCATGTGTTGTCTAATCACTAACTCTAACCTTTTACAGCATTTGGTTTCAGGAGATCAGATCTTTCTATGTTAGGCTATTTTTGTAGCATTTTCCACATGGAAATGGATTTTGCAAAATGTCTGTAGATGCTGATGATTGTAACCTTGCCCCTGCTCTTTCCTAACCAATTCTCTCTTGTACTTTCTGTTATGTATATCTACCTCATGCTTCACAAGAAGACTGTACTGTTGGTTGTGCTGGCAGCCCTTCGTGTGAGGTGACTGTTCTGCCCTGTTGTTGTTTGTCATTCATAGGGATGTTCATAGTGTTATCAGATCTTTGCCGCCATGTTCCTACCCGTTCCAAACACAATATTCTCACCTTTGAATAAAGAAGTATATTTCTTTAAGATGCAAAAGCCAGATTTTTTTTAAAAATCAAAGAATGGGAGAAATTTACTTGCTAATACCTGTGTGGCCAGTCTGAACACCCCATTTGTATTTCATATTACATTCAGTATTTCAGAGACTAGTGGAAATGCGTAGTTGTACAGTTTTCATAACAACAGTGTCATGTCATCTTAGTCTCTTGTGCATAATAAAGTATATATCAATTTATTAATAATTGATGTCATGATTCATTTATTTTAAGTTGCACAAAGCCAAGAATAGATCAAGTTTTGTCTAACTGCCCTGTCTTCATGTCCCATAAACTTCAGTGGGAATTGTGTGCAGGATTTAATTTTATGTGTCTACTTCTGTTTTCTCCTTTCTAAGTTCTTTTATCCACTGGCTTTGTTTGACTACTCAGTATCATGGCTTCTTACAGAAACCAGTAGATGTATTTAGTTAAATGCTGCTGTTTTTCACTCTAATTTGAAGTCTAGAGCTCTGATCCTGTGGACATTTAGTTGTTGCATGTCAAGACAGAGCCTCAGTCCAATTCTGCACCAAGCCTGGCTTGAGCATAGTCAAGCCCGAGGCCCTGCAGCAGCAGAGTGTCCGTAGGTTGTAGCTGTGACTGCAGGTGCACTGGAGACACGTCAGCAAGGCTGTATTTTCATCACTGAAGGGTCTTCCTGTATAGGAGCAGATAGTTTGGCTGTGTATCAACAGGACAAGAATTTGGGTGTTTGCTACCCTACTTAGTGCTTGTTTCATGTATTTCATGTGCAGAATATTCTTTATGGGCACTTGAGGGGAACAGCCTCACCGGTTTTTCCTTGGGTTATTCAAACGTTTTGGCTCTTGACAAAAAAGAGAGTTCCTTAGGAAGGGAATCTAAAACGTTTAATGATCACTTTTAAAAACCAAGATTCCTTCAGTACAAAAAAGACTATTAATTACAAGCAGTTCTAAGCTTACATGTTGCCTATGCACAATTCACAGAGGTGCAATCGATTTATTGCTTCACAAGAACCATATTTCAGTTTCTGCATTAAGACTATTCTGTTTTCCTGTGGAAATGAGCTCCATAGAGTGGACTCTCAGCTTAAAGTTGCTGGGGCTGCTGTTCCCCCTTTGCCTGTAAAATTTGTATTTTGATTGAACATGGTGTGAAAGCATGATCAGTGTCTCACAGGTGGAAATAATTTTAAAATGCAATTATTATGCATTTATTTCAATTATTGTGCAACAAATTCTAATACATTTGCATGAGTATTTTTTTGACATTAAGAGGTAAGAGTCTGGCCATATTGCAGAGTAGGCATCAATGTTGTGCATATTTGTTCTCTCAAGCATTGTGAGTGAAGCAAATGTTTTGGACAGTCAAAAAATACCAGGTGCTGGTTTCAGGGAAAACACAGTCCAGAACTCTTCAAATTTAAACAGAATTAAATTTATCATAGCATTCCTTCCAAGACAATATAAAAGGAAGAGGAGACAATATTTTGATAAATTTTCGCAGCTGTCACTTTGTAATTGTAAAGCAGATATTTATGAGGCTGGAAGTCTGATTTCAGCATGTGCTTTTGTACAGTGTTCCCAAATCTCAGACCCTGCCAACCTGCGTGCATTTACACTTTGCATAAGCAAGATCAAATTACATCCCTTCACCGACCCAAAGAAGGTTATGGCTCAAATTACCTGTTTCTCTCCCATTTGCTAGAAGCCCTCAGGGTCCCACTGCAGCCTGCCCAGGTAGTGATGTGCGCCCCGGTGGCTGCTGGCCGGCTCTGCAGCCCGTCTGTGCTGAGCCGCAGGTTTATTGTGGTTAGGAAAAGGCTAAAATGGAGTTGGTTTATGGATAGATGAGGAGGATAAGCAGCACAGAAGTGTGACTCTGGCACTCTTGTTTAAATAACAGATTTTTTCCATCCAATTTTGGCACATCTATTTTGAGGAATTGGTTAAAAAATATTTGGGTGGAGGCTCTTTTCCTCTGTTACTGCTGTTTGTAAACTGCGAGCTTTAGTAAAGAACATATTGTAGTGACAAAAAATTAAATCAATTTTTTAAAAAACAAAATATTGATGTTAAGCAGAGAAAGCTGATGGTATTTAACAATGCATTAAGTGGCTCACCAAGCACTCTGTTTTGTCGGTGAATTTTATATGGTGTGCTTGCAAAATCACAGTGCAATCCATGTAAGTGGCTATGGTTTTCCCAGTTCTCTAAGCATTTAAAGTCCAGATTTGCTTTGTAAATAGGGTGAAAGGATTAAAAAACTCTTAGTCTGTCCTTTTTACAAGTAGGCATATCCCATGTGGTCATAAGAGCTTGAGATGTAGTCTTTGCACTATGCAATATTTTTATTAGTCTATGATCCTAAAGGTGATTAGTAACATTGGCTGTTAAGACTGAAAAATAAAATAAACAGGAAGATTTAAGAGGAACATACACATAGGGCATTCGCAGCAGGAATATTTACATTTTCACAAAATTTTTTGAGTTCCAAAACATGTCACAGAAAATTTAAATCACTGAAATAAAATAACATGAAGGAAGCAGTTAAGAAGTGTCTGGAAATGGGAGGCTGAAGACTCATGCCACACTTCAGCCTGAAAGAAGCTGGATCTGGCAGACTTCCAGAGCTGCCATGCCCCCAGTGTGCCAAGGGCATGAGGGCTGGGATAGTGCCTGTCCCTGGGAATGCTGGCTTACAGTGCTGGGCATCAGCCAGCGGGGCAGGATTGTTACAGTCAGGACTTGTGCTGTTAACTCTGGGGTATGGCTGTCCCCGTGCTATGCCCTTTGTTACAGACTCTTTCAGAAAAATCAGGCGTGTGTGTGTGGAAGCTACACCGCTCTCCCTGGCTTTTGCATTGGGAAGAAGGGCTGTGAAATATGAAAGGCTCTGGCTGGAAGTCACAATCTGCACTTGAGATGGTCAGAGAGAGCATGTTCACCTTGCAATCAGGAGAACAGGTACAGCGCCAGTCCTGCCTCTGGGGAGCTCCTCTGCTGCTAAAAACTGAGTCCAGGAGCTCAAAATAAAAATCCCCATCGTGAACAAGAACCAGCCCCTGTCTTTCCCTGCCCAGCTCGTGCGGGAGCAGCAGCACGGAGCAGTTGCACCACTGCAGGTCCGGGTGAGACCTGTGGGCCGTGGGCCTTGGCACGATCCTGTGAGGGTTTTGCAGTGGATCTCGGTGAGGGGAGGCGGCTGAGGGCAGGGGATGGGCAGGGGCTCCTCGGGGCCAGGAGCGAGCTGCTCTTCGGGTGTAGACGTTGAAGGGGGGCAGCCATGACCGCCTGTGTGCACCCAGAGGGAGCTGGGAGGGGAAAGGCAGGGCTGTTGAGACCCTGTTTGGACAAGTTAAATATCACTGTAGGTGAAAGATATCTGTGAGCTTTGGGGTGAGGGGAGGTAGCTCACTTTTTTAGCCTGATTAAATTGCCACCTCACTGGCCCATCGTGAGGGGAGCCATGAGGGCCCAGCGGCCTCCGGGAGCACCAGCAGCTCTGTGAGGCGTCTGTGCTGAGCAGGCACCTGCACAGTCTGGGGCTCTGGGCACAAACAGACCTGCCCTCACTCTAAGGGGAAAGAAGCCCAAAGGTGGGGTTTGGATTCCAGTCCTCTGATGAAGTGCTTCAAATCCCCTCTAACAGCCACAGAACGTGCTTCTCAGGCAGCACAGAATGAGCAGACTCGCACAAGTGTGAGGTGATGAAGGGTGTTGAAGGTGGAGAAGATGGTAAGGAGAGAGAGGCAAGAGCAGGTACAGGATGCCAAACACCTACATGAAGGTGAGGCTGTTACTTTGATTTACATATACTGAGCTGGTGGTTCCCTCAGTCTGATGATGTGGGGAGGTGATGTTGATAATTAAGAATGGAAAAAGGAAGAAATCCATGATGAGGTTATTGTCAAGTCAGTTGACAGAGCAAGTTGGATCAATGCTGTGATTATGAGTGTTGGAGCATGACTGTGCTCCCTTTCTCCGGGGAGGGCTGAGGGATGATCGCACTGGAAAGCACATACCCTGCTGACATGCTTTGTACCATTACAAAGCCAAAGTACACCCATGTTTTTACTGGCAGTGCTTAGTTAATTTTTCTGTGACTTCCCTCAAAGGTGTGTCCCTGAAGTGAGTCATGTTTTACTACATGGTAGGCAGCAAGGGTCTGTCATAAACCAAGAGGCCTTGCCTGGGCCAGCTGCTGTCCCTGTGGGCCATGGAAAGCACAGGATGATCTGCTCTGTGGACAGCAGGATTTCTCCTGCTTGGGTAGTGCCCTTCACCTGAATCATGAGATCAGCTACCAAGGAGGCCACAGTTAAATTTGGAACATCACAAATCTAGCTCTTGCAAGGCATTGTGAGTGGTTATTTTTGTTTTCTGGTTTAATGGTAGGAGTAGGGTTATGCCAAGCTGATTCCAGAAGATTTCTCTTTGGTTGTTTTTGTGAATTTTCATTTATGATATTGCTCTTTCATTAAAAGATAAAAAATGAAAAACTTCTATGAAAATTTACAAGATATTGAAACTCAGACCTCATATTCTTAGGGTCCATCCCTTTTAGTCAATGTCTGCTTAAACAACTGTGAGCCAAGACCAAATCTGCTATTCTCTCATCTAGAAGTTGTAAGAAATCTTAATTGCAGTGTTTATTTGAATAGTGTCAAATAGTATAGTTGCACAGACCAGAGCTACATTTTATAGATTTCTTGTGCTTTTATTGAGCAAAGGCAAAACTGTTATATCAAAAACCTGGGTATTCATGTAGTAATGTTTTCAATATAAATGCACATGTATAGATATACAAAGACACATCATCCCACCTAGTACTGGGGAACTCAAGAAGGGAAAATTCCAATGTGAATTGGAGGCGAATGCACGTGGCCGTGACTAGTGCAGAAAGCATGTAGAGTATGTAAGCCAGTGCTCTTGTGAACGAGCAATTTACATCTGGAAGATTTGACTCAGTTGTGCTTTCAAAATCTTACAGGTCTGGATTTTGTTGGCTGAGTTCAGGCAGTTAGGGGAGCCATTGGCCTGTGTTTCCTGCCTGCTGGCTGGAGGCAAGCAGCCCCTGACTCAGCACACCTTGCCCGTCTGCTGAGCAGGCACCAGGCAGACCCAAGAGAAATCCTGCTCCTAACTGAGCACCTGCAGTGGGCCAGGATGAATCTGCAAGTGCATCTTCTCTAGAGGGCATTGCTCATGCTGGGAACCAGCTCTTAACAAAAGTCATGTACTTCAACCTGAGTGCACTCATAATCCTCAGACCTTATATGTGCTGATGGTGCCAGTGAAGAAATATGATGATATAGGTTTATTTTGGCACAGTTAATGAAGGGAACAGCTACACGGAAGGAGACTAGAGGAGGTCAGGGTTACTGCCATACAAGCATGCAGCTTCTGTCTCTAGGAGGGATAACTCAAGTGTTGCCTCCTGCTTACAAACCTTTAAGATTTTTCACTGCATGGAAAGAAACTGATGTATGTAAAACTGGAGGCATTTGCCAGGATCCAGGCTCAGTGCCACATTGAAGAAAAAAAATAGTTTGAATTATTCAGAGTCCATATTTCATTTTTAAAGAAAAGTAAGGGCCAAATTCTCAGCCGGAATAAACCTGCTCCTTCAGCTTCAGTCAAATTTGTCTGTTTACACCAACAAAGCATCTCTCAAGTGTGTAAGCTGTTCCTTAGTACCTAATTACAGAAATACAATCTGGCAAGCAGACAGTTTTGACAGCTGCCAGTGTACTTCAGTTCCAAAGATGATTCCTTGAACCCCAGCTCTTCCCTCCTTCTCTAGACTTTTATTAAAAACAGGACCTATTCCCTAATCTCTCATGTCATACATACTTCTTGCAATGTTAGTTCAGCACACTATCCATTTTCTCCAAACATCTGAATTTTGCTCCACAGCTGAAAAGTCCTTTTCCCCAACTCTAATCAGCATTAAAAGCTCACACCCAACTGAAGTCCTGACGACTGCAGTGCTGGTCCTCCTGTTTGCATTTAAGTCAAGAAGGCTCACATTTCAGATTATCCAGTGCAAAATTCCACACTCATTTTTTAAATGGGTGTGTTTTTTGAGCAGGGTATGCAGGGCAGTAAGGCACTAGAGCTAATCTGGCTTCAATGACTTCAGTAGGTTTTACTACAAAAACCCCAAAAAAGGTTGAAGTGGGTGTTCTGGGCACCTGACCACAGCACAGCGAGGATGGCACCTGAGGTCTCCTCACTCACAGTGGGGCTGTGGGCTTGCCCAGACAAGTGCCCCATGATACATTTGACGTTGTCTTTCTGGACAATGTCACTCCATACAAGGAGAGAAATGCTGCCGATGTGCAGAGCACTGGGCTGTGTTTCCCAGGTGCTGTCACTTTGGCACTTGTGAAGATAAACGGCTTCCAGGATGCAATGGGCTCGCTCCTGACAAGGGTGACAGTCAGCAAGGGGCCACTGCTGCTGCTCTTGTGTCTCTTTGCTCAGCAACACTTAGTTAGGCCTCCAAGGAAAACATCAGCATTAGTCATACATGAATCAGCTGTAATGGTCCCACCCCTTATACACCCTATTCATGTTGCCTGTTCCCAGATGTTTTTAGCTGGCAACTAGTTTAAAATGTGTCCATGCTGCGGCCATGACTGGGCTAGTTGGCACTGCATGTAATGAAGCCACTCATCAGGGAGGCTTGAAAACTGTTTCATTGATCCAAGTTTTCAGGAAGATTTCTTTCTCTTTTTCCCTTGAGCTCATTGACATTCCTGCATTGACTGCTTTCTGTTCACACTTCCAAGTGTGCATTGTGGACAAAGCAAGCGCATCTCTATTTTGACAATTTTGACTTTCTCTTCTGGAAGAGAATTTGTAAATTAGGTGACCTCACTGGAGACAAAGAAGTAGCATGTAGCATTTGAGTTCCTCAGTAATAAAGAAATATGTCTAGAAAAAAGGTCTGCAAAAAAACCACATAGACTGCAACTGGCATTCAGGACTCATTAAATGCCTTGGAATAGGAACCAAAATAGTAAAGTCACACACTGCTCTTAGACAAGTAGTAGGTAGGAGGGGGAAAATTACTGTATGGGATAAGTATGTTCATTGTATTGAACCCTTTGGGAAAGATTTAGAGTTTATGGAAAGAAGTGACTGTTCAGTTCTGCAAATACAGGCACATGAAGCTGTTGCACAGTGCTAAAGTATATTTTTAAGGAATTAGAGTTGTTCTTTTATCAGTCATCAAATTTAAGGAAACCACTCTTCATGTGTCATGGGCTGCGCTTTCAACATAGCCTGTGATTCATTGCCAAGGACTAAGACATTTCAGGGATGTTCTCTGAACTTCTCACCTTCCCTAGGACTGACTGCCATTGAAATGCACACTACATGACCCCTGACTAAAGGCTTCTAATGTGTGATTCAAACTGAGACTTGACCAATTCTTTGATGGGAAAGTTTGCATTTTCCCTGAAACTTTGTTTTATTTTCCTGAAGATTTTTAGTACTAAAATAAAGCCTATTTTAAACTGATTTACTGAATTGCATCACAACACTATCCCTCTGGCTGTAAGTGTAAATAGGCAGCCACTTGAGGAAATGTCAAACCTTTGTTTTATTCTTCTAAAATACTTGGTAACTTCATGTGGGTGTCACTGGGATTGTGAAAAGCACTCTAATGGAAGGATTACCCATTTCTTTTTTCTTGACAAAGATTAGTTGATCAAAGCTATCATATAAATCTTGCAAAACTGTCAGGTGTTACTCTCCATAACACAGTAATAAGAGCTATTCATGGATGATACTAATTAAGAAAAACATTTCTCCCTGGTAGTGGTTTTCCTTTGATGTTCCTATCAGGCCAGTGCAAACAGGCAAATGCCAGAGAGCTGAAACCTTACTGCCTGATACTATGTCACTGGTATCTAATACTGTAGGTCTGTTTTCCAATAAAGGCATAGGCAGTTTTCTGTATAGATTGTTGAAGTGCTAATGGGAATTTCCACCCTAAAAATCTCACCTGCAGAGCCAATGAAAATTTGATTCTTTACTCTTGATCTCTGTGTATGTATTTTCCTCCTCTCACAGTTTGAATTCATTTTGCAGTAGAAGCAGCTTGTGTTTATTTCCTTTCTTTTTAAAGCCTGATAGTGACAAATAGGTCTCAGCAAAATATTTCTTGTTTTTATTTATGCATCCTCCAGGTATTGCGTACAGTGGAATTACCTTTGTAATAAAATATTCACACATTGTAAATTAGACACAGAAAAATATCTATTTAGGCCACCTTGTCTGAGATATCTGGAGGTTTGATGCAGATTTTATAGCAGAGAATTAGTGCTGGTTTCTGTGACACAACTCCTGATTATCACCTGAGTGAGTAAGGTACTTGTACGCAGTCGCAGGAAACTCAGAGCAGATCTTGATAGGTCTAAATCCAGGGGATTTGGGATGTATTCATATATTGTTTGAGATTGATACAATCTACTTTAAGCCCTTTGGGGGCAGCTCTTATCTGCTCTGTTTCATTTAGACATTGGTTCTGAAGAATGATGTTCCCTGGCCAAGATGCCATTCAAGACAGGTAACCTCGTACTTCCTATGGAGTGATGTAAACCTCTGGGGGCACAGTACAATGGAGAACTCAGCTCTGCCGGCAAGCATGTCAGGGCATTTAAGTTTTCTCTGCCTCACTTTTCTTTTTTCCTGTGAGGCTTTCCTATTCACTTTAGCACTTTCAAGATGATGCATGTCTGACACCTGACACTCTGGGGGGAGGTCTCTGTTCAAGTTTCACTACTTCAGCAATCTGAAGTAAAATGTCAAAGTTTAAAACACTTAAACACTTTGCTCTAAGTATTTTCTAGCTTTTCTTTCTGAAAGGCACATTTTTCCAGGGGAAAAAAAAAATAAAAAAGAGAAAGAGAGGAAAAAAAGAGGTAGTCCTTCACTATAGTTTTAAACCATTACATCAAGAAAATTTCTCTAAAAGTTTGAAATACATATTGCTTGTTTCTCTTGGTAGTTTTTTCCCCATGCTATCTGCAAAGGCAACTTTTTTCAGATACTGTTCACTTGTAAACACATAAGCTACATTAAAGGATAGTATATAGGATGTAAGAGGCTGTTCTTTCTCTTTTCTGCTCGCAGTTCTCATCTGGTGTGTTTAAAGCACAGTGCCTTTGTCACTGCACACAGAATTTGTGGGGAGTGAATCTGCACAAGTGTTAAATGTCAGCTGTAAACAAAACACTCCCAGGAATGGGAGGTATCATGAAGGGATTCATGTGGTGAAAAAACACGGTTTTCCTGGGTAAACTTGAAACAACCCTGTTTTCTTGACTCCCCAAGTCAAACCTAATTGCATGCTCTGAGATCACTTTGGCTATGAGCGATGAATGCCATGCCCTGTAATATTTAATAAGCTTTTCACTCTGACATAGAAGAATGCTCTGTAGAATGATGGATGCAGAAAATATCCCAGCTTTAAAAAGTTGATTTGTAGGTCAAGAGAATTAGTCTAATAATCATCATTGATGATTAAAAGATGTTGAAATGCACTGGATCCCACACTTCAGCTATGGCAAGTTTATTTTAAATCTCCTCGTGCTGAAAGGAGGAAAGTTGTGTCACAGCTGAGTGAATCACAGCATCCCATGAGACATTCAGTACAGTATTTTCCTCTTTGGAGACCTGTGTGACCCCTCGTGCGGCTGAGGCTCAGAGCTGTTCTTCCCAGCTCCCATTCTGAGGCTTCCCCCCATGTTGGGAGCTGGGATACCTCAGTGTGATCCTAACCTCTGCCTACTCTGTAATTTGGATAAAGAGTTTTCCTTGTTTGTACCCCTGTTTCCTTTGCCCAGTCTTTTTCTGCAGTAAGTCTGAAGTTTGGTTGCAAAACCTGCCTTTCCTTTTGTGGGGCTTTGCACTGCAGTGCTCTTGTCTTGCTAGGAACCAGGGGTATCCTGACCCTTTGGGATCTATAGGACTCCTGCTCACCATCTGTGCTGCTGGACCACCTGAAGCAACTGTATTGCTCCTGTTCTGGGACATCTTCCTCCACCTCTAGCCAGACATGTCCAACCCACAAGAGGGGCTCCTTCTGCAGACTGACTTCTCCCTTTTGAATTCTTCCAACTGTGCACTCCATTCAGACTGGAGTCCAGCACATTAAAATAAACAAGAATACTTAATAGTGAAAAAGCCACTGGCAATAGTTTTACTGGGGGGGGGGGGGGTTGTAGTTTATCGATGATGACTTCTCTGAAATTAGATGAGATTTTGGAAGAAGTGGCAAGGGGAAGCTCAGACTGTTTTGGAGATTTCTTGGAAAAACAGATGGGTTTTTGAAACATTCATTTTGTGTGATGTGATTAGTGTATGCTGGGTGCATTATGGAGGTGACTCATTTGTTGCTTGGGTGCAGGGTGGGTGAAAGAGAAACAAGAGAAGTTGGCTGCATCCTTGCAGACAGCTTTGAGTTTTCTTTGGTAAACTCTCTGCAGGATTCTTGTTTTAACTTTTCATAGAAAACCCTCATCCTATTCTCAGCCTAATTATGATGTTACTTGCAGAGGAATATATTTTCCCTTCTGAGCAGCCAGCATGGAATAAGGACTACAAGGGAGATGAGTAAATAACACAGGAAAGAGAGGTGGAAGGCAAAAGACATTAATTAAAATCAGAACTTCTAAGGTATTGCAATTTATGGTTGTTTGGGGTTGAATAAATACTTTCCTAAAATGCAGTCATTCAGCTATTATCCTTACAGGAATCCATATAGTCAGATAAATCAACAGGCACAAGAGTATGGTTCACATTTTTTTACTCCATTTAACTCTCCCATACTAAGTATGCACTAACATTCATGGTTCTGCTTGGGTATCTGTTTACACAGAGTATTATGTTCATAAATCTTTATTTTTGACCATGACAGTAATCAACTTCTTGCTCACTAAAATCCACCAGGCACTGCAAACTGTACATAGAGATAGAACTCTCTCCAGTGGGGCAACCACTTCATTTCAATAGTGACTTTTGTGGAATAAAATTACATGAAACCATTCTAATGCTTCTTCTTCCTTATCAGAGTAGTTCATTGATTGTCTTGAGTTTTTGGTGCCAAAAGCAATGTTCTGTTTTCAAAATATTTAAACAGGACTTCTTGGGTGTGCCTTCTGTTGTTATGCCCAGCGCAGTGGAGGGTTTGTTAAGTGAACATCAGTGAGGTAAGTGTCTCCACCTGCCCCAGGCTCCAGGTGTGCAGGGTGCGCGGGGTGCGTGTCCCCGGTGGGGCTGTTGCCTGAGGACTCTTTCCCGGTACAGGATGCAGAGGGAAGGAGTTGACCATCTTCAGTTCTGGAGCCCACTTTGAGCTTGGCAAGAAAAGGTAAGGCAGCCTAAAAAAATGAATATGCTTGATTTTTACCTTTGAAATAAGGCCTTTGAACTTAAAATTGCAGAGTTACGAGGAGTATGAACTTTATGGTGTATCTGAGAGTAAGGCTGTAGCAAATAGTGGGAGAGTGGGGGAATGGGGGTGGGAAGGGTCCTTGAACTGTCTTTATTTGACTTTCGTCAGAAATAATTTATTAAGGCTAATTTGAAAGACTGTGGACAGATCTTGCAGATGCTGAAATGGAGGGATTGCTTTAGCTAACATATGGAAAATATTTACAGATCTTACACAATGGCAATAATATGAGAGTAAACAGAATGTCAGATAAGCCCTGCATTCCTTTATTTTCACTTAAGACTCATGAAAAAGTATATGCCTCTTTGCTAGCAGGGAGAGAGGAGGGCATGTTGGAGGGCAAACTGTTCTGGAGAAAAATGTGCGTGTTAAGCAAAGTGAAATATCGTTTTTAAATCCTTAAATAATTCACATGTCACGGTGTCTCCTCTGAAGTCTGTGCAAGAGCTGATTTTTGTGGCTCAATCTCCTGTCCACCTCCATTTGAATTGCAATTAAAAGTTAAAATGTGATAATTACTTTGATCCTGCTCATGGTGGCAGTAGGAGTCACGAAGCATGCCTGTGCCAGCTGGGGAGGGGGACAAGCCAGCCCCTGGGAGGAGTTAAGGCTATTCTTCCTTTCCTTGGCCACCAAAGCAGTACCCAAGGATTTCTCATGGAAGCAAAGGTCTGGAGACTGAAAGCAGAGGGTCTCGCTGTGTGGCAGCTCCGAGGGAGCGGCCCTGGGTGTGCAGCACTGAGCGGGACACGGCTCCTGCCCTCGGGAGCGGGGAGCCCAAGGCAAGGCTGGCACGCTGAGCTTGTCTTCCCAGGGCTGAGCTTAGCTGCTTGGGCTTAGGCGTGGTTACATTTTCCTGTGGTTTTGCGCCATTCCAGTGTTTGCATTGCACGAATCTGTCTTTGCCTGCTCCCCAAGCTCCTCGGGATTCCCTGGGAGCATCCCAGAAGGGCAGCGCTGTGCCCTGGTGCCTGAGCAGCGAGCGGGGCCGAGCAGCGCGGGGTCATTGCCCGGGCGGGGAGCGGCAGGAGCCGGCTGACAGCTCGGATGGGACACGGCACAGCTGGGGTGACCTTGCTCTGCCAGCCAGAAGCCAAAGCAATTCCGGCAAACGTGCGCTTGGGTTGCCAGAGTTTTGCTGTAGATTTATTAGTATGCAGTGCAGTCCTATGCAAATGGTTTCTCATCCTCCTCACTGGTAAAGGGGGCTGGACTGGTGACCTTCCTTCCTTCCTTCCTTCCTTCCTTCCTTCCTTCCTTCCTTCCTAGTTGGTTTTCTAACAGAGCCAACGTTGCTAACATACAAGAAATCCAATACATTGCTAGGTGAGAAAAAAATGCATCTTTGACCAACTATCATACTGAAGCTGAGATCTTAAGAAATGTTAGCTTGTGCAAAATACTGGTAGTTTGAAACAATGACATTTAAAAATGTTGCTGGCCTAAGAACTTTCTTTGATTTTTGCTGTTGTTTCTTTTGGATAAGCTTAGTTGTTTATCTAAGCAACTCTGGTCATTGAATGAGATTTCAAGAGAAAAGGTAAGCAGAGGAAAGAAATTAATACAGGCAAATAACTTCTGCTATAACAACTACATTTCTTTCATTTTGCAACTCTGAGACTCTATTAAAGTGTATTGATTTAGTAAACTTTTTCATGTTTCTAAAAGGAGCAGGATTGAGAATACTTATCCATACTGAAATGCTCAGGAAGTACCTAAGTTTTGTTAGTTTTGGCACAGGCCTGCAAAGGCAGTCTAAAGTCATCATGTTTGAAAAAGGAAGACAGTGGCAAAGGGTGATTCAAGTGCAGCATAAACTTGGTTAATTTACAGCACACTCTTGATTTTAATA
The DNA here is from genome assembly GCA_013400915.1 of Pardalotus punctatus. Classification (NCBI taxonomy): domain Eukaryota; kingdom Metazoa; phylum Chordata; class Aves; order Passeriformes; family Pardalotidae; genus Pardalotus; species Pardalotus punctatus. Next base: position 341,414 of record VZTX01025429.1, read on the forward strand.
AAAACCAGGGGAATTGGTACACAGTGCTGGCAGAAAGCCTGAGGCAAAATCGGATTTAGCTGTGGATATCAATTAGGAAGCACAGCCAATGTTTGCCATTGCTACATTTATTTTTTGTTGCTTAACCTTTTTAAGATTACTAAATCTGTGTGTTGAGGTTGGTTTTTGTTGTGGTTTTTTTTAAAGTTTTGCTTGTTATGGGTTTTTTTTGGAGGCCAGTCTGTAACTGTGTCTGAGTTACTTTTTATTTGACTGTGGTGTCCTGCTCTGCTCTGAGTTCCACTGACAAACACACACCAGGTCACTTGCTGCTTGGTGCTCACTCACGTCAATGCTGGGTCCAATAAGAACCAGCTGTGAATGCATCTGAGCTGTCTCGGATACAGTTCCAAGTCTGGAAAAACTAATTCCTCCCTTTCTTTGCAGACAGTGTTGTGCAATGGCCTGAGCTCACTAAATTCTTCTGTTGTTCAATAGCAAGTAACCTAGGTACCGCGTCTGCTTTAATGGCAACTGGCTTGTTGAAGCAGTAGATGTTTGGGAGTTTTCTGCACCCTGTGCTCTGTTTATACCAACTCACCCTCTTATGCTGATGGAATTACAAGAAATCAACACAACCATTTCATCTTGGCCACTATTTCCATACTATTTTTCCAGTTAAGCAGACCTGAAAGACACTGTTTTTTGGCAGAACTCCAGGAATCAGGTTAATTCTGTTGCTGCTGTACGCACAAAACCAGTGTTAGGGAGTTTGTGTTAGCTGCTTATAAACTGCTTTGAGGAAACATTTTATAAGACAGATTTCCTAAAGATGTGAAAAGGTACCATGAACTAAGGCGGCTAATTGTGAAACCATATGGAAAATCAAACGATAAAGCAAGAAAAACAAGCCAGGCATTTTGGTATGTGGTATTGTAATGTTTCCTGAAAGGGGTGAGCTTGGCTAGCAAGATTTCCATCATTATCCCTTTCCTGTTCTACCCACTACATCCCTTGGCTCTGTAGTGCTCTTGCAGGTGTTGTTTGTTGCAAAATGCATCTAACCCCCAAGGAATCCTCATGACTACTCAACATACAATACGTTATTTGTGCCAACTGATCTCTTTTTCTGCTTTTGGAGTGAGAAGTTTGCTGTAGTTTTTCTTCAAGAGGTTTTTACCATCTGCCTTAATAATTTTACTGTTTACAGGTCTGCAGTTGTTGACAGCATTAACTGTAGTGTTTGTTCTCTTTCCTCCTGCAAGTAGTCTGATGTTACACAGAAACACCATCTCAGCCACTTTCCTATTTTAGTATTCCAGCAAGCAATGTTGTTTTCCTGAGCTGTTTATTCTCTGCAGCTGTACTCCAAGGGTACAAAATGAGGGCTGAAAGATAGAATCAGTTAATGCTTTCAAGTCGTACAGAATTAATATCTGCGCTTTATCTTCGTAAAATACTAATGCTAATATAAGAAAGTGGCCAAAAATATAGTTTACAACAGCACTGAGCTTACAGCTTGCAGTGTTAGCAGCCTGTGAGCTGGTCTATCCCTGTAAGCAAATGAGTATTCTAATTTCTCATCTCTTTTCCAGTAAATATAGCCTATATTCAAGGACAGGGTAATCAGCTCCCTGAGTTGGTAGAACTGCCCTAATGTTTCCAAGGACTATGTGCTCACAGGTCAGGACTAGCTTGGGTATGACAAGACTAATTATCAAAGTGAAAAAGCAGTAAGAATCAGTTCTTGAAAGAGCTCCAGTGATCTTGGGGGATGTAGCCTGGAGTTACAGTGAGGATAAAAAGTAGGAAAAGGCAAGGGCTGCAACTGGTGTAGAGGCAAAAAATGTTTACAAAATGAAGGAGTGGCCTGCACAAGGACTTGACAGTTTAGGAAATGACTGTTGAATGGGGAAAAAGGTTCAGTCCATGCCTGGTAGTACACTTGGATTTAGGGTTAACAGAGAGACAAAGCCCCAGTAAACACAGACCAAAACCAGAACCTTAATCCTTGCTCCCGGCCTGAGCCCATGACCCCCAGTTACGGCCCAGAGGAATAAACTGCCAGGCATCTACTGTTTGCACAGCCTACCCTTCTCTTTCTTAGGTTCCCTGTTCCACCTGGTGTTTCTAACCCTAGAAGATATTGTTTACCCTAATGCTGACCCCAGATGTTGGCTGATCAATATATAATAATGCCCAGTTATGGCCCAGACAAATACTTAGGTATTTATTAATTTTGTGTGGCTGATCTATTATTTTGGTTAGCCTTTTGCGTTCTGTCCCTGCTTGAATCTGAGTCTCTTCCCCAACCCTAGGAATGGGCTGAACTTTAACTTGTGGTCCTCAGCATGACCCAGAGGCTCGGATTTCAAGGTGAAATCCTTGTACAGCCCACCTCCTCTTCTGGCAGCCCTTTTTCATCCCACAGCAGTTGGAGCTATGCTTTCAAGGTAATGAGCAGACTGGGTGGTGATCATGCAGCCCTCATTGCATCATATACCTAAGAACAAGTACATTATGAAGAGAGAAGAGAAGAGAAGAGAAGAGAAGAGAAGAGAAGAGAAGAGAAGAGAAGAGAAGAGAAGAGAAGAGAAGAGAAGAGAAGAGAAGAGATGAGATGAGATGCCTTTTCTCCAGGCCTATTCTGCTTGGAAGATGGACAGCTTCTATGGTCTGATCAACTTCTGGTCTGTACTGAGACTTGCTGTAGCTACCCCCTGACAGAACCTCCCCCAAAACCTCCCTGTTATGGTCACAGATCATGCTCTTCTCAAAAAATGGCCTCTGGTGGGATAGTTTGGAATGTCCTTTCTCCAAGCTCACAGTTTCAGAAGGTTAAAAATGATAATATTTCAGGACTGTGGTTCTGTGTTCAACACCTTCATTTTAAATGTAGCCTTGAATAAATGATTACTAACTCAAGCCACTCAGCTGGGGACCAAATCACTGTCAAGCCCATGGAAATATGCTAACAAATGTAATGCTGACCAAATGTCTAGTACATCGTGTCACATTTTTGAGAAATGTCACAAGGTAAAATACTCATTCTTTGGCAAGCAGAGGTCTCAACTAGGAGGTGCCAAAGGAATTCACAAAGCTTTGGAAATCTCTACGTATCCCTTTCTCTAGGGAAAGAGAGAACTCAAACATGATTTCCTTGACTGTTTACATCTGAAAATGAAAGCTGGAAACCCATCGGGGACAGAAGAATTTCAACACAGTTTGTTGCCACAATTAGCACTCTGTGGAATATTGATTCTGAAGCTGTTGAACTTGTTCTCAGGGGTCTGTTTTGTAATTTATATTGTGGGGTTTGCATTTTATAATCTAACTGGAATTTGCAAGATTTTTATGCCTGTTGATTTATAAAAATCAAGGCTATGTACTGAGTTTTTTAGACCTCTCCTGTGCTAACATAGATATGAGAAGGGTGTATTCAACAGTCTAGTCACTGTTAACTCAAGGAGCAGCAGACAATGCTACCTGGCCTTGGATGAAACAACTAAGATCAATTAAGGTCTAGAAGGTCATTAGAGCAACTTCTCCTTGTAGTGTTTCTGAGACAACAACTGATACTAATGCTGATGTGAAAGAGTGCCCTTTGTTCAGCAATTGTTCCCCACACTGGACTTACCATACTATCAGGACTATTATTTGATAGTTTAAGACTCTTCCCTGCATCTGGTGGTGTGTTTGGTGTAAGCACAGGAGTGTTGCAGCACAGTACTGTCTAAACCAGCAGCACCTGACTCTTCATACCCTCCCCATTGGTGATCAAATTTACTGTGCCTTGGAAAATAAAGTGGATCACAGGTCTGAGGATCCTTAAGTATGTTGTGCAGTACTCTACCCATCTCCTTTGTTGTGGGCACTTCAGCATGCGAGAGGTTACCATAGTCTGTGCACTTCCCAGCCTCCATGTCCTCCTCTGCCTGTGTTTGGATGGAAAGCCCAAAGAATTTTTTTTAACAACAAAGGAAAGGTGGCTTAGGGACATTCAAAATGCACTCTGCTGCAGCTCCAGGGAAGAGTTGTTATTTTCTGTGTTGGGAATTAGCCAAAACCAGTGGCAAGAACTGGTGGAAATTAATTACCCCAGGTAACTGGGGAAGGCAGGTTCTTTTGTTTGAATATGCTGTGAGTATTTGCAATGTCATTAATAACATGGCATCAATTGCCTCTCATTTGTTTGTCCCTAGCTGGTTCCCTCAGGCATTCCTGCTCTTAATCAAGCTTATTTCCCTACATATTCATATGCATTTTTCTCCTGACCTTTCTGCTGTCCTTTTTTTCTTTTTTTTTTTTTTAATTTTTGTTTCTTCCTACAACACCCCTTTGCTTTCTACCCCCGTGCCCTGTTGGCTATAGCATTCAGTTAATGCTACATTGAGCTGGGTCTCATGCATTCAGGGTTGCTGAAGCTTTGTGGTGCAAGTCTTGCAGCAGAAGCTCAGAGAGAGCAAGCTGCTCTAGGTAGTTCTCCTGCTTCTCTGGTGGGTTCTGAAACCCATGTCAAAGTATACACTACAAAAGAGAAGTTACTGTTATCCATTTTGGCTGTCTTCAATTCGTCATGGATTTCTGGTGTCTGATCTGCATAGCAATTACTATAGGATTAACCAAAACTGCAAGGACAACTACAAACAACTTATTCTTTTTAATGAAATCTGAGGGTTTTATTGAACAGGTTCCCAGGAAAAAATTGAAGAGTGCTGATAAAATTATAATAGTTGCCACCATGGACTTTAAACAAACTCTTAATTGGCCTGTCATTTCATACCCCCAATACAGAGCAAAGAGCAAAGCTGGGTGTCATTTCTGCTCTGAAGGGCTTCTGTCCACCAAAAAGCTCCAGGAGAGCACACAGCTTAATATGCAAACTCTGTTTATGACAATCACTATTTTGTGTCTTTGTTGATTTATATCCTACTTGAGTGAATAATGCCTTGTACAAAAATTGATTGGCAGGTTGTTGGTCGTCTTTAACCTCTGCTGTTGCTGAGGTTGTTGAACCATTAGCAATGTGGGGAAGCAGTACAAGTCAGCCAGGAACTGGTATTTCATCATATCACTGTGGTGGTATGAGCTTGCTGATAGCCTGCAATGATGGATCAGGACAGTTGGCCTTGGAGAAAGTCTTGGCTGTTTAAGGACTAACATGAGGAGAGGCAAGATAGCTGTCATGCCTCAAGGCAGTTTCTGTATAAGAGAAACAGACCACTGGACTGTTTTGCTAGTTAGGATGGAAAGCGTGTTTGGTTTATGTCTCACATAAATAATAAAAGTAATAAAAGAATACAAATACCTCACCGCAAATGAAGCGGTCAGGAACAACTTTAAGAGAAAAACAAATAGCTGACCAAAGAACATTAACCACTCGGACTTAAATCTGACTTCAGTCTGCAATAAAGGCCTTTGTTAGTGCCTACACTTGATGTGTGATTTAAGCACCTAGGGTTTTTTTCCTGCTTCTGGCAAAAACAAGAACTGATGAGGATAATTCTGTTCATGAATGTCCCTCACTGGGGAGAAGGAGAGGGGTGCCAGGACTCCTCTTGTTCACTCTTGTCTCTGTGCAGAAGACCAGTCAGTGCTTGCTCTGTTAGGAGACGCTGGCGGGAGCGTGTGTTTCCTTGGCAAAAATGCAACTTGTTCTATACACACACACACACAAAATAGTACACAATGTCCTCTTTCCTCAAGCACTGGAAATGAGCATAATGCTGTTTCCTCGCTCAGACATCCAAGCCTGCCTTCCAGCGAGTGCTATGCCCGAGTCCCAGCCCCCAGCTCCCCATACCACTGGCCAGGCTGGGGGCTGGGCTCCCACAGCTGCAGCCCTCCAGTGCTCTGGCCTCTTGTTAGTGCTCTGTCTCCGAGGGAACTGCTGAAGCCAAGTTCAGATTCAAACAGTCTAAGTCTTGCCATCTATCAGCCTATATCCTGGCCAGTGGCTTCTGCTGTCTATTTCTTTGAAATGCAGAGCTATTAATTTAGCTACTTTATTTAGATCAATGTAGTTTTATGGTGTCATGTAGGTATGTGAAGTCTGTTGTCATCTCCTCACATAGTCTTTTGTGAAAGTTTTTTTTTTTGCAATGGTCGATTTTGTGTTTATGAGGACCAATTCATATTTAAGTGTTTTGGTTTTGTTTTTTTTTTTAAAGATACTTGGTTTTTAAATAAGCATTTTTCTGCCCATGTGTGGTTCACAAGGGTCAGCCTTATTCAATGCTGAGGAAAACACTGTAGGCACCTTCTGCTGATATAAGCTGCCATTAGAAGAAACATATCAAATACATCAGCAGACAAGAGGGGTTCTTAAGTGCTTAGGAAAGATTATATTAGTTATTGTACATATTTTAGTTATTACTACATTTCTGACCTTTATTAGATGATTACTTCACACAAGAAAACTTGCAGACCAGCCATGCTGCACCAGTGTGACATGTAGGGACAGCTGTCTCTTTGCTCTAGGAAAAAAACACATTAAAACTAAAATCCCATCATTTATAAGCATTTGGTTGAGAAAGAATCTACCTGGGTAATTCCTTGGGAGGAATGAATTTTTGGTCTGCAAAAAGAAAAAAACAATTTTCAAATCCCTTGGCCTGATGCATAATGCACCAGCTGAGTGACACTGTGGGGTGCCCCCCCTGGCTGTGGGTGCCAATGGGGAAAAAGCTGAGACAGAGCAGACTACCAGGGTTTGTCTGAAGACATTTTTTCCAGATACCAGGAACTATAATATTTCCTGGCTTCCTTGAAATGCTGAGTGCTAAAGAAAGTGTAGTAGATGGAAAAACTGAAGGAGAACACACAAACAACAGATTGAATGGAGACCGAAATTACACATTTTGGGTTTCCTTCAGAAATGCAGAAATAGATTAAGAAAGATGAGGATAAAGATGATGATACATTAGGAAAAACAAGAGAGAAAAATCTGTGGGATACGTATTACCCCCAAAGAAAAGACACAGCCCTTTTAAGTCTCAAGAGCAAAATAATTTTTTACTGTGTAAATCAGGTTTTCAGGATAGAACAACTAATTTTTGAAGTCTGAGGGAAGCAACAGTTCAGTGATTTGGAAGACAGGGCCAGCACAGGATGGTGCAGCCTGCTTGCCAGGACAGAGCTTCCTGGGACATGCATCTTAAGCCACTGATCAATCAGCTCTCGCAGTCTTCTTGAAAATCTCTCTGTGGAATTTTTATAATATACACGCCTCACAATTTATACTATGGTTGAAAAGGCAATTATAGTAACTTGTGATTACAGATTATTCTATATAGTTAGCTTGAGTTCTGTGTTATAAAAATATAAGTGGCTTGGGACACCACTTGCGGAGAAAGTGCTGTCTCCCTAGAGGTTAGCAGAGGTGTTGGAGCTGGAGTTTCCCCTGGTAAGAGGGAAGGAATATCTGGTGCTCTCTTCTCATGCTCTCTTTGGGAATGTGCTGCTCCAAGAGCACATTGGACACGTTCGCCCTGAGCACCCTGCAAAGGCTGTCTTCTCCCTTCTCTGTAAAGTTGCTCGGAGGGCATGGTCAAGGTGGATATGTCCATGCTGTAACTCTTACTTCTGTGGGCCATGTGTCCAGAATACTGCAGGCGTGCCTCCAGTTGTATCCTAGAATTTTGAAAAACTTTGATAAGAAAAAAACCGTGGCAAACATAAACTCTACAGTATCTCAGAGGAGTCTGTTTAAGCAAAAATATTTTAACCCAAAGGAGGCCTGGGAATGCACAAGCTATTGAGTCACCTTCTATCCTGACATTCCTTCTCTTTCACTCTTACCGCAGCACATTTCCCTCGTAAGGGAAGGCACTCTGCCAGCACTTCATTGCAATTAGCTTGGTTGCACTGGCAATGGCTTTTAACGAGGCAGCTTGGTCCTGCCTGGTCTCAGGGGTGCGACTGACAGCGAGGAGTTGTGTTCAATAGACACAAAGATATAGAGTCTGCAGGAAAGTGTGTGTTGTGTAAATAATCCTGTGGATCTGATGCATACATTCTGGATAGTGATTCATGCTAGGAGTTTAATTTGAAAAGAGAATTATCAATGGCTTGAATCTGATGGTTGCTGAATGCTCTCAGTTCCCTATGGAGCTTGAAAAGTTGGTTCCTGTTGCTTGTTACTGTTCCCTTTATTCAGTATTCTCCTGTGAGGTTTTACTGTATCTTTATTTATAGGCATGGTTTTTGTCTGGGATATTAATTGAAACCTTTTTTTATAAACAAGACATACATGCATGTTAAACAAGGGCTACAGGGAATTTTAACCAGAGGAGTCAGGAGTGCCACAGCTGCCTTGGACTAAGGGTCCATTGGGTAGGGACAGACTGTTCTGCATGCAAGGCAGCTGCCTTGGGGAATCTGCTGTTTGCTTAAATCGATTTTCGGGGAAAAAAATTGGTTTCTTGGGAAAGAGTGTTTGTCAGTGTGAGACTACCAGACCACACTGAGGAAAAATAAAGAAAAATAAAGATTTTTTTTTCCTTTGTTTTAAGGAGAAGCAAGTTTATTTTCAAAAGCAGAATCAAGTTCTGAATGCAGGGCTATGCTCCATGGGACTGTGTGTTTTCTGCACCCCTCGGCTTCACCAAGACATCCAAAATGTTAACGGGTTCTTAGTCTGACATTGCTAATGCTAATAAGAACTGACAGAGTGCAACTTTTCTCTCATTGAAAGCCTCTCTTAACAGCCTTGTGCAAAGCTCTCTAAAGTCGGTGGAAATGTTCCTGCTAACCTCAGTGGGCACTAAGCCAGGTAATCCATCACATCTGTCCTAGTCACCTGCAGATGTGCATAAATAACATGCAGTAGAACGTGTTTAACTGTGCAGCACAGTTCAGGAGTTTTTAGAATCTGAGTGCAGGAAATTGCAGGCTGTACAATGGTGCCTCATTGCCTTGCTCTCTCCAGCACTAGTGCCAAGTTCTCCTTCGATTTTGTTGAGTACAAGTTGCTTTATAAGACACAACATTAGGTAACGTGCCATGGGGACAAGGTGCACTTCAATGTCTGAGCAGAGAACAGAAATCACAGCTGCTAAAAAGCTTTCAGAGATAAAAAAAATTGCCTCCAAAGCAAAGCTTGTTTGGGAAATGAAAGATGCATCTAGTGATCAAACAAGAGATGACCATGCTGTTCTCCATGTAGCACTTGACAACAAGTTGTTGAGAGTGATTTCAGCCCTCAGATGTCTGTACAAAAGTTTTTTCAAAGGTCCCAGGCAACTTATCTTGGCAAATCCAGTCTTAATCAACTTATGAGAAGTATTACTTAACCTAAAGATGTCAAAAGATTATTTGTGTAGTTAAACCAAAAGGATGGAAGAATAAGTTATGGCAAATAACCACGTTTAATGAAGGTCAGGTTGCTCTCTCAATCAAATAACTTTGCCAAATATTTACTAAAATAGGACAGACTCTTGTAAAAGTATAAATAGTTTGTTAGTTATTTAAATAAAAGATCCTTACAAACCTTATTTGGTATGATTCTTTGATAGTGTTTATGAGGGAGGTTTTAATAGCAGGATTTCCATTGTGATTTTTCACTAGTGAAAAGTTTTTGGTTTTTTTCCTGGCAAAGTAGATTTTCCCTATAAAAATCTGATAGAAAATATACTACTTTGTAGATTATGAAATTGTAAACGTTCCATACATCAACTTCAGCACTAAATAAATATTTAATTAGAAAGGGTGTTACCATTTGTAGGTTTTGACTAGATATTTTGTTGCTGTTTTGCAATCAGCAAATTCTGAATCCCTGATAAGGAAGTACTTAGATACGCATGGAGGAGGGGGAATGTTCTGGAAGAGAAAGCTTACAGTCTTTTGCCCAAACATGTTCTTTGTGCATGCTGCTATTTGCAGAACAGGGTAAGTTCAGAACAGATAAGAACGAATTTTTAAAAAATTAATATTAGAGAATATACATAAGATAAGGTAACATGAATATTGAGAGTAAAAGTGCACATTTTCAGTCTCCCTGATCTTGTGGAGTTGGGAATGCCTATATTCATATCTTGCTCTGTCCTGTTATACACAATTCACAACATTCCTTAAAAAACAAACCACAGAAAATAATTATAAGATACAAATTAGTCTCTAATAGTGTGGAAGTGCTGCATAAGGAAATTTAAGAACTTTAAGAAGTGAAAAGTAAAGTATAATTACATCTTGGACACTTCTTAATATGTGGGAAAGAGCAGAATTCTTTGATTTGGTTTTGGTCCATAGGTGTTAATACCACACATGCAGCATAATTACAAATGGGATAAGGATGGGAAAGTGGCAAACATTACCTAGTGCGAGTGGATAAATCAGAAAGCATCCCTGGTGAAAAGATTAGGCAATGATTGTTCACCAGGTTAACCTGAATCAAAATCTGCTTGGTTATCCTGTGTCTAGTATATATCAAGATTTCACAGCCACGGTCCAACTTAGCCAAATGGGGAACCTTGGGACTGCAAATTCCCCATGAAAAAGGTTGGGTTGTGTCAGAGAGAGATTAAAACCAAGATTCAGCAATATTTTCAGCCAGTCTGAGTATGAAAAATAATTTGCCCTGAAGTATTGAAGGCTGAACTATCTGGCTGCAATTTGAAAATAGTGTTATGTCCATATAGGTTTTACTGCTATTTTTAGCACTCTGTGTAATCTGTAGTTGTGATGGGGAGTGTTTATATGGGTTGTATCTTTGGCTTTGGTGGAAGTGGGAATAAGTTTTACCAACACTATCAACTTTTACTTTCTAGTTTTCTTCTTTCTGTCCACCATTGCTCACAGCATCTATAGGAGTTAGGTGCATATTGTACTGAGTCACAGTCACAATGTAGAGACATTAATTTCTTTCTTGATGTGAAAATTACCTACTCTGAAGTGATTTCAACTCCACAGTAATTGCTGGAACTATTGGAAATTACTGAATTCAAGGAAGGACTGAGCCTGGTGTTCTCCAGGCAAGGTCAGAAAACAAACCAGAGTCCCAGCTGCAAGCCACCAGAAGCTAGAAACATGAAATAAAATGGGGGCTGCTCACTTTATTTTGCAAAGGCTCCATCCTGACATCCTGCCTGTCTGCACATCATAAGGAGTAATAAGATATAAAATCCTTTTCAGTTGAAGATTGATTCCATCCATACAACCACAAAAATTGTGGAGCATGCTTCATTCCCTGCAGTCACCCAAGAGGAAAATGAAGCTAGCTAAGAGCTAGACTGCCATCTAACTCTAGGCATAATATCCTCTAACATTGTTTCAAAAGTCTGGAAGTATTCCAGCTATGTGATCAGATTATTTGAGTCCAAATGATACCTAAGCAAGTGAGTCAATAAAGAGATTAACCATAGATGAAGCAACTAAAAACATGTCAAACAACTGCAAAAGGACCAGTAGAAAATGGAAACAAAACATAAGGAGTGCAAAACCATAGCAACAGTCAGTGTTGCTGGCTACAATAGGCTTGTGTTAACTAGAAATAGAACTAAGTAATGCAAGGGATTGGAAAATAAAAGATAAAGGCAGTTTCAGTATTTTCTGTTGTAAACCATGCCATTTATGGAGTAATACAGCAGAAAGCAGTACAGTTTAAACAAACAGTGAAAAAGATGGGAATAGATAATTCTGTGAATGAAATGCATTCTACATTTTAAACCATTAGAAAGGAGAAAATTCAAAGTGTTAGCAGTTTTTTGCTTAAAAAAGAAAATACTGCTGATGCAAGCAGATTGTGCAGGATCTTTCCTGTGCAAACATCTGCAAAATAATCAATCATGGTTATATAGCAATCTTTAACTAGTGACACTGTTTATAAGAAAGGCAATTTCTGTGTTAAAGCCTTGTGAAATATAATGGTGAAGTGAGTTTTTTTTCAGAGAAAGAGAGCCAAACAAAATTGTAATACTTGAAAAATCAGGGAAAAACAATAAACCTGAAAATAGACAACAGAAAATAAGGTGAACAGCAAGATTTTGCAGTTCTGTTAATGTGTTTCAAGGGGTTGGGAGTTTGCCAGCATAATGTACTATGTGGCTCTACTTCAGGAGGTTTTAAAGCCTGAACATGCCTTATACTTAAGTATTCTCAAGGAGTTGAGGTTGTGTATGTGGAAATCCAGCTGGGTGTTGATGCCATGCTTCAGGCTTTCTACTCCCAGATTTCCTAATGTGCCTGTGGGTGAATTTCTTGCTATTTTATGTGTACATTTATGCATAATAAAAATAGTCCCCTTGTGGGCAAGAAATTTGGGTCTATCTTATGGACCAGCTATTAACAAATCTTAGAGGTTTCTACTCTTTAGCAGTTTTGGTGGAAAAAGTCAAAAGTGGTTTGTGGATAAACAAGAGGTAGATGTACAAACAGTATAGTCACTAAAATCTCCTTAGTGCAGGAGATTAGACCAAAACTCAAGGCCTACTAGGTAATGCAAGGAGAAATGTATCAGTTGTTTAACTGAAGGGTGTGTGGAGGGAAAGAACATGCGGGATGGGGGGAAAAACAGCTGGGACTCATTTGATTGTAACACTCAAAGCACCAGACAATAGTGTCAGAATTTCTGCAAAGCCAAGAAATCCTCAAGAGACAATGTTCATCTGCTGACTTGAATGGAATAGTGGGAAGAATAACATCAGCCAAATTACTTTAACCTAGATTTGCTCCAGTGAATACTGTTTGATGAGGAAAGTTCTAGAATATTCACTATAAGTACATTGTTTGCACAGCATCAATTCCTATCTTTTCTTAGTGTTCTGCATCCAGTGTTCTTCTGGACACAAATGCAAAGTTTTGGTGGGGACACAATATGTTTTGAGAAAAAATTCCAGAAGCACACAAAAGTAGCATGCTAAAACTAATGTTATATCTTTGGAATTGAGACATCACCTTTTTTTTCTTTTTCTTTTTTTTTAATAAGTAGAAATAATTGATACTGGGAAAGTACAGAGATGGGAAAGCCTGAAACAAAGAGGAAAAGCTGAGCAACTCTGGTTATGCTAGTGCTCTACAGCAGAGGAGAGGCTTCTTACATGTTTACTTTTATGTGGAATTCCTTGCTTAATATCTAGGCAAAACTGCTGTACTATCTTTTCAAAGGTGAGGATGGATGGGAAATTGAGCTCGTTTTAAACCATCTTGGCAGTGTTGCTATTTTATCCAAAAATCAAACTCTTGATCAGTGATTTCTGACCTGAACTTCAGACTTCAGCACCAACACAGCTGCAGTTGTAGTACCAGTAAAAGAAAAATTTCCAGAAAAATATGATTTCAAAAGCATTGAGCAGAGAAGAAGACTAGTTTTAAAAATTGCAAACAAGGAAACCATAGAACTGTGGTCATATATGTCCTCTATATATGCATGGGGGGAATTTGATGTGTCCTTTTCCATGGCTGTGTGTTATCCATTAACTGGGATTAAATAAGTTTGAAAGTATAGTTTGATACATTTGCTCTTCTAGCAAGGTTTATCAGAAAAGTGATGTCTCTCCCACACCCTAGCCCCTTTATCCCCTCTGTGCTCTCCTTGTAGTTCATTATCCCCTAGGTTGTGCTCATGAAGCTGTGTGCTGATCTGCCTCTCTGAAGTGACACAGTGAGGTGCTCCATTGTTTCAGTGGTTCACTTTGCAGCAAGGTCAAAAAAGCAGCTGTACCAGTGTGAGAAACTGGGTGTGTGGGAGGGCAGAAGACGTTCTTCTGCAGGAGCGATCCTCTTAAACAAAGAGTGTTTCTGGAGAAATGGTATTTTTGCTGCATCCTTCAGGTATTGCATCTCAAGGGTTTGAAATCTGTAGATTACTGTCACAATCTAGAAAGTAAACATAGTGAAACCTACAGTTGGTCATACCATGCATTTCGTTTTTTCAAGTGATCCTACAAATGATTTGAGGAAACTCACTAAAAACTCTGTGCTGTATTCTGACAATAAGGGTCTATGGCATTTCTCCATAGGACACAGGGATTACCCTTCAATTCCCACCTTATTTAAGGTTTAACTTGAAACTGAGCTGCTCTTGGGGACTACAGACAGCTCAGTCAAGTCTGTTCTGGAAGAGTCTCAGAGCAAAGAAATGAAGAGATTAGTCACGCCAGCTTGCCAGGAGGCTTTGCCTTCTATGTCATACATATAAGGAATTGCAAAGGGGAACTTCAGAATTATGGAACTGTGCACAGCTATGTACATGAATAGCAGGAACAACAGAAGGCACAAGTGACTCAATGTTGGAGTCGGTCTTGCCTCACAAAGTCAGGATCTGTGATGGCTGGAAGACACTTTTTGTTTTGTACTTCTGATAGAAAACATACTCTCAGGCAATACTGTTCTGTCATGGCTGGGTCCCTACGTGCTCTGACACGTCTCTACCCTGAATGCCTTGTTCAAAGAAAGGTTTATATTCAGGAGATCTTTGTTTATGTCTCATCTTTATCATCTCAGAGGAGGTGGCCTGCACATGGGAGGCCATACCCAGATGCAGTGGCCTGAGCTTGCTGATAAGAGCTGCAGAGTTTGAACAGTGGTCCTGTCATTTTGCATCTCTGAACTCTTCTGGTTGTGCATAACACTTTTGGAGAGGTGAAGGTTCTGTGATGAATGTGCATGTGTTACCTATGTGCCACAGATGGGTTAAAGTAGCCTAATCATCACGAGAGGAATGGGGAAACAGACACAATTCCTCCCATGGTAGCTGCTGACATGTAGAGGTGGGCGAAATGGGATCCCTGATACATGCTGGTATCTCATTTAATGTATTATTATTGTTTATATTAGTATTTGGTTTAGATTTTTAAACACCAAGTACTGAACAAATATGACATGTTTGTGGGTTTTCCCTACACAGAAACACCCACAATTCTCTCTGTAGTATAACATCACTTTCCCTCAGGGCAACTGTTGTCAGGAACAATCAGTATGGCCAAGTATTTCCCACTGCCTCCACCCAGTCAGGAGGTTGTTGAATAAATCTGATTTAGCCTGCACTCAGATGGAAGCAGGATACTGAGGGAGTTTGAGTTTTTTTCCTCCTATTCATAGGTAGTTCGAAGAAATAAACAGACTTGTTAAACTTAGAAAATCTAATTGATTTCCAGCTTCAGAAGTGCAAGAAAAGGTCTAGAGAACTAAAAGTCTCCCTCTTTGATTTTTCTCTGTGAGACAGTAGCTATACATATTTTCATTTAGAATTTAAATTTTTTGGATGCTGATGATTACAAAAATCAATTATACTCAGGCAAATTAAACTCTTCTCTATGAGGACCTTCTGATAAATCAGGTTTTTTTTTCCTCCTGAAATGAACATTTCTTACCGAGACACTGGCCAGAACTTCTCACTTCCAGGTTTTGGCTAGGGACTTGAGCTACCCCTAATCTTATCAAATATCTACTTGAAAGAATGCATTCTCAAAGGAAATTGAGGAAATTTTACTGAAGTAATCTATTACAAAATGCATTGATTACAGGATAAATTTTCAATGCTAAGGAAAATCAGCCCTGAGGTTTTGCAGCTATTCACTGGGAATCTTAGTATGATACAAACAGATTTGGGTTAAAAGCCAGACATATAACAGCTGTGTTGTTGGAAAACTAGGAATCTTACTCTAAATATTTTAAGCCAAAAGAAATGTTTTAAAAAATCTGCTATGCTTCAAAATGGTTTCATGTGAGCAATTTCATTATCTTTAGGGGAACAAGGACTATTTAAATGTTTGTAGATCTTGTCCCTAACTGGTAACATATTTATATTCCTAACTGAGGCAGAAAAAAATTAAGAAACCCTTGTATTCTAGAGATTCTAATTGAAGTTACTAGTGTCACTTACAAAAGTAACTCTTTTTAAAATACAAAACCCCCTATACCTATCAAAAGACAGAGAGGATTTAACTTCTGACTTCAGCAGAACCAACAGATCTAGATATTTCTTAGGGTTTTTTTAATTAGTAAAGCATGTGGGGAGTGGTGAGTGGAGGAGCTTGTATTTCTTCCCACCACGGCTCAGGAGGAGCTCCGTCAGTGGGAGCCCAACGCGGTGACTCCTGCTCCAGGTCACAGGGGAGCAGCAGAGAAGCAGATGCAAGCTGCAAGGGTCAGTGTGTTGCATTTTGTTGCAGCAAATGGGTGGCCCCTGTAAGAAGCAGGGGAATATAAGAGTGTTAATTGTTCATCATGGACTCTGTGCTGATGAAGTCCATTCATCATGGACTCGTCAGTGCTGAGAAGAGATGACATTTACCAGTAACCTGCTGGGTGGCACAGAGTGGTGAAACCCTCAGACTGGGAAGAAATGATCATACCTTGATCCTGCTTCACTTATGAAGAGCTGCTCTGTGTTCAAGTTTGAGGAAAGTCATCTCTGCTTGGAGAGGCAGAAATGAGGAGGGCCTCTAATGCATGCCTACTGCATAAGAGTTTGTGACAAGTGACGCTGGTGGGAACTGGACCACTTGCTTGGGTATGAAATGGGATGAAATTTAAAGAGAAGCAGAATTTGGAAGAGCTGATCTTCCAGGAATAGCAGGTATGTGGATTCTGCCACCAATACCACAGGAATCTTTGCAGGGATTTTTGTATAGATTGAACAATTCTATTCTGTCTTCTGTACTAACTAAACTTCAAAGAACTTAACGCTTTGTTTGAAAATTTTATTTAAAACCATACAGCTATCCATCTCCCCCTTCCAGAGTTCCCAAAGGTGGAGATAACACTGCCTTAAGTAGGCAGTGTGAAACTTATTATCACTGTTATACTCAAGCTTTCATGCAGAAAGCGAACCATGTCTTGGAGTGGAGGAGTGGACACGTGTTTTTACATTTCCACTGAGAAACGTGGCTGTTCATGATTTGGTGCAGCAATTCAGCCCAGTTCTTTCAGGGGCGGAGGATTTGCAAATATTTTCTGAATTTAGCATGTGAGATCCTCTATGGAGTCTCTTGTTGCTTAATGCACTGCATTTTCACAGTGCTCTTGAGCGTTCAGAGAGGGCAGGTATCTTGCCAGGGTCAGTGGGCCTCTCCTAACCCAGGACTCTAGGGCTGGGCAGCCTGTCCTGAAGCAACATCTCCAGATGTTTGGAAACATTTGGGGTCCTTGGTGCCAGAGCTTGAGAACAAGACAGCTCTTTGTAGATCCAGTGCTCTCAAAAGTAAACCCAACTCCCCTTTCATTGCTCATAGCAGACAACTGATTAGAAATCAAGCAGTTGGGAAATATTTTGAGCATAGAGAAACAGGTATAGGAGTTAGAAGAGAAGGAGCAGGGCAGGCTGACTTTTCTGAGTCACGTTCAGTTGGATTCCTGCTCTTGTATGTTCTGCTGCAGCCCAGTGACGCACAGGCGGTTTGACAACAGTGACCACTTATAGGTGCAATATGGTGTCCTGACCTACTTTAAAACACTTCATTTCAGCTGAACCCCACTCTGCTGGCTCAGCAGGAGGTTTCCTTCAACGCCTGTCTTATTTTCCTTTCCCAGACTAACTCTTTAGTGGATTACTGTACAAACTCCAAAGCACAGCAAGCTTCTCTGCATTCCAGTTTCACAGGAAGTAAATTCTGAGCTTGCCAAGTCGTCTCACTCATCTGCGGCTGCTCGGCATCCCAGATTCCTAGCTCTGTTAGCAGGGGGTTACATAACAGGCGCACGCCGGGTTTGTGATTTTTATATAGAAAACCAGAAATGAATGAGTGTGATGTGGCAGGAAGTAGCTTGTATGAAAGGCCCAAATGGAGACTGAGAGATGACACTAATATGTTTTCAATACTAAGTTAAAGCAATGAAATCCTCACTTGAGCAGCAACTCTAAAGTCCCTGAGGCTGGTTTTAAAAGGTATAAATGAAGTAAACCTCAAAAATTGCATGGTCAATTTATTTGACAGCATGAGTTTAAATTACCCTAACAGCTGGTTTAAAAACTGTTCTCTTAAGAGAGACAGGAGTATTAAGGCAGCTGTCTTTCTTTTCGGAAACACTATGATAAAAGCAATAGGATTACAACAGTAACAGCCTCCCACAAAGAGATGAGCAGTTAAGGTCCTGAACCACTATGTTGGGAACCTGCATGTATCCACTGGCCCCAGGGCTGTGCTTCAGCTCAAGCTTTGTCAGTGTTTTTGTCTCCAGCCCTGGCCCTGCCTCCTGGATGCACCTTGGGTCTGCATTTTGGCTTTGCTTCCAGCTCTACCTCCTTTTACTACTGACTGGACCCTCTGCATAGACCCCGGACCTAGCGCATATCCCTTCTGCTGTGTAGGGAGTGCTGATGTGCCAGCACCCAGCTCCGCCTGTCCTGGTGCCACGTGGCAAGGTTGTGGCTTGTGTGTCGGGGGCTGTCTGCACTGGGCCATCTTGGCCTCTGCCTCAGAGCCCTTCATGGTGCAGCCCTTCATGGTGCAGCCGTGCTCATGCTGCTCTTCACCGGCCTTCAGCAGCCCTTCCTTGCAGCTGGATCGCAGCCGATGCTTGTGCCAGAGGCACTGGATAGTGTCCCAAGGTGAGGCACACCAACCACAGCAGTGTGGTGCTGAACTCCCCTGCCCCTCATCAGACTGCTACAGAAGCTGATGGAAATCAACTTCGTCCTGTGCCATTTATGCTTCTCAAGTAACAAAACTTCTCAAGGTGTCTGGCTGTGCATGTACCCAGACTAAGATGACTGACAGCATGTGTCCTGATCTCTCTTTTCAGATCATATGTTCTTCCTGTATACTGAGGGCATTGACTGCTTCTTGGGATGAGCTCAGGCTGTTGTTTAACAAATTTCCTGTTGATGTGTGGACCAGAGTAGGGGCAACAGTTTCTTCAGTGCTCTTCCTACAGTGTGTTACCAGGCTTTAGGGTTCTTGCTGCAAGTCTGAACCTTGCTGATGTTTCTTGGGAATTATTTTGTGTGGTGATATTTGGAGACCTTCAGAATTCAATAGTTATAATGCAGACATGTTAGACTTGAACTAACAGAACTCTTAAGCAAAATACTGTCTCAGTTTCCCCCAAGAAGAAGAAAAATAATACAAGGCAAAAACTTTTGCTCTATAGCAGGTGCCAGCGTTGAGGGATCCTTATCTCTGATGGGTAGGGTTGGGACAATTTTGATCTACTCTGCCAGAATGCAAAATTACAGTTTCTGCCTACTTTTTCTAGCATGGACAACCTAAAAAAAAAAAAAAAAGACAAAAAAGCCTGCAAGCAAGCAGCACAGGCTAGGATCCTACTTTCAGCCCTGCTGCAGTGGAAGGTGGCATGGGTGCTGATGACCAGGCTGTGCTGGACTAGAACCTTGTGTTGTGTGAATGTTCCCTTCCCTCAACCCATCTGGACCAAAATGTCTCTGCCCCAGGAGGCAAAACCTTCCCTGGCAGAACCTACCCAAACCTTGGAAACTCCATGTTTACCTGCCAAGGCTGTCCTCATGGATCATAGATAGGATCAACCTAGGTAGGATCAACCCTACCTGAATCGGGACCTGCAGCTCCAGGCGTGGCTGAGCTTGGCCTGTTTGGAAATGATTGGAAATGGAAATGCTATGTAAAAGCAAACCTCTGTTTTGAAAGGAATATATAGTAAAATCTTGCTAAATATCAGCAAATATTTTCAGGTGATTTTTGGTCCTTTCTAAATATTAACTAGAATTAGGAGGGAGGAGGGGAAATACTGTGCCTGTTCTGTAGAATTAGAATCAAAACAGAGAAGGGATGGAGAGGAATTGGTAATAATTAATTTACCAGGAAGTTATAGCTCTCATTCAATGTGCCGCAGGAAAAAGTAAATGAAAATCCAGATTATGTCTGAGCACATGAAGAAATAAACAGTTCCTGTGTATTTCAGAGAAGAATGGATTTTACGTTGCTGTGGTTCCCAATGGTTCCTCAGTTTACTCAGAGATGGTCATTGTCAGTACATTCTTCAAACATGAACTAAACTAATTTTTGTTTTGAAATGACGTATTTCTATCATCATCAACACCCTAAGCAAGACACTTTGTAAACTTTTCTCATATTACAGTTCTATAATGACAAAACCAGACTAAAATACATATATATACAATTTAGAAGGTCATAAGGTACTGCCAGTATCTTTTGGGGGTAAATTCTCTGGTTCCTCTTTTAGGATTGTTAACCTGATACTGCAGAATTCTGGTGCCTTGAGAAGTACCCCATCTGAGCAATCACTTTAAAAGTATGGCTCTCTAGGGATGAGAAGAAGAACTATCTTACCTCTAGCATTGTTTATTATTATGAAAGCTAATGGAAAAATCAGATTTGGAAAAGATATTACGCAGGTTCTGTGCTACTAGAAATCCAGCAATTATATAAAGAACTTCATTCCTTTCTGCTACAGGTATCCTGTTTCGTTCCTTGTGCTTCACTGTGTCCTCTCTTTGTACAGAGGCAATGGAATTTTTTTTAAAAACCAAGCAGGAGTGCTTGGTCCTTTGTACTGGCCTGACTGGGCAGGTATGGCCAACACTTATACAGACTGTTGATCATTTTTAGATCTGGTTTTAAAATAATGAGTAGAATATTTAATAGAAGGAATTCCATAAACAATATAATCTAAAATTTATCTTTTATAAATTTTATAATTTTAAAATATTTTTAAGAACTATAAATGAAAATGTTTTCTACTGCACTTAAATGCTCCATATTGCATTAGCTCATATTCCTGTCATTCATATTGCTTGCACTTGCATGTGTGCATTCACCCCCATGATGGATGATCTTTTTCTGTGCAGCTGAATTTCTTGGGGAACTACTATGTTTCAGCAAACTTAACCAGGTAGGAGAGGAACAATGTGCTTGTTATCACTGCAAATCTCACCTGTGAAAGGAATTAATACATTTAACCTTTCAGAGAAAGGCTTGGGCTTTCTTCCACAGGCTCCTCTTAAATGGATCATTTAACCTGCTTCTTCATTGTATTCAGAAATGAGAAAGGACTAGAAAATTATTTTTTTAAAATTGTGTCAAGACTTGGGCATCTTGTGGCCTTCTTATCTCTTCCTCCCAAATAACATGTGCATCTGCAGCAATTTTTTTGAAAAGACAACTGTAAGAAAGAGGTATTTTCAGTGTAACTTGATTAACAAACCAGTTGCTATGTGTCTGGAGCCCTGGTGAAGGGTCTGTTTGCCAGTTTGTCTTTGCAGTCAATAATCTTTTGCAGGAATAAACTCATGTATTCACAGACTGCTTATGTACCTTTGGCATGGATTTTAACCAGCACATCTTGCAATCTGTTTCACAACTAGCCTTGTCTCCTATACGTGCTGCTTGCCAGCTGTAATTAATGGACTGAGTTTTATAGCAATGCATGAGTCTGCTCTCTATATATGTCCTAATTCTGGCAAAAGTTGCATTACCCAGGCCTCACGATGGACAGTATTTCCGTATGAAATCCTCGCCTGCGCGGGTACATTCAGCAGGCTGTCGAGATGGCTGCTGGAAACTTATCTTTAAAGCTTTATTGCAAGTCAGACTATTTTGAAACTTGGCATGCAGCTTTTGGAGTGGGTGCAGTTCTTTTAGTTAAATCCGGGTCTGTCTCCTGCTCCCTTTTTATAGTCCAGCTTCCCTAGGGTAGAGGGAAGTACCTAATTGTAAATCTGTCTTGCCAAATGCTTGGCAACTAGAGCTTCCCCCCACAGCGGAGTCTATCTCTAAAGCAGATAACGTCCATTTGGAAAAACCTGACATTTTAAGCTAGAAAAGGGCAAAGAGTTTTGAAGAATACTTTAGAGATTAAACTCAAGTAACTCACTTATTTATAGACATTGGAGATATGACAGTTTTTTAACATATCATTGGTTGAAAATAATGTCTTGTAACAAAATCTGTGTTTTTTACTTTCTCTTGCATTCTTGTCTTTGGCCACTATTGCTTTATTGTGGTATTTTTGGATATTTGGGTGAATGATAATGTTATGAAAACATTCTGTACCTGTGTATCACACAAATATATCTATATTTAATCTTCAAGAAACTTATGTGCTTTATTCAAATGAGATAGATAGCTAGAGTTTGAGAAGTACTTTTATGGCTTTGTGTATGTTACAGAAATCTGGTATCTGGATCAGTGCTTGCAGAGTGTGCATATAAAGGAGCACATATCAGCAGGGCAGACGTATGGCAGTATTAAGGGCTTGGGGTTGCTGTGAGTCAGTCCTGTAAACCAACAATCCTGCAGAGTCAGCACAGGCCCCACGAGCAAAAACCTAAACATCTGGTTAACTTTAGGCCTGTGCTTAAGCTTCTTTGACATGAGCTGCTAAGGGGGTGGCGGGTTTGCTTTTAAGCTCTATTCCAAGAGCTTTACTTCACAAGGTTACGCTTAGGAAGCACTTTTCCAGCAGGATGGAATTTGTTCCCTAGCTTCTGTCTGCCTTCACATGGTGGGGCAAGAAAAAGGCATGCAGTCCCCAGATTTGTCCCTTCCTTTTCTTTGTCTCCATATGCTAGCTTTGCAGAGTGGGAAGCCAGCCTAAAAGAGAGCTGTAGCTTGTTCATGTAAATATCCCAGCTGGAGAATCAAGAGGTGCAGAGCTGCTGGGTGCGCACCTGCCCCAGTATACAAATAGCCTACAAAACTCTCAGTGTTGAGATTTCCCTTTCAGCTGGGGTGGCTGTGTTCAGTAATACCTCAGTGCGTGGGCTGACCAGTATTTGTGCAATTATCTGAGGGACTCTGGCTGTGAACACTTGCAGTGGGCTTGATCCTTTACTCCCCCAAGCTATGAAAACAAATTGATCTTCCTTTTGGATTGAATTCCATTCCAGCTTCATTTTGTTGCTGCTCCTCCTCTATGTTTCTGTATCATGTATTTTCCTCTGCTTTTGGCCTCTCCAGACTCTTTCTGTACTCATACTAATTATAAGCTGCAGTAGTTTGTATACATGTATTCTATATATTACTTTATCATAAAGTTCTGAATTAAAATCTCAGTTGTCCTAGTTTTAATGATAACATGGCCAAAGAGACCCTTACAAGAACAACCATGGCTGAAAATGTTGGGGGGAAATTACATGCTTGCCATGACACTGATGTTCTATCTGAAAATCTACTGGAAAGACAGCACTAGTCAGTTGAAGCCTTTTGCTTGTGCTCTGTTCCCCCAGACAGTGGAAAATGTTGCTTTGACCTACCCAAATAAAGGAACTCAGCTTGAAGGCCTCATCTGACTCTTTGTCACCCGTGAGTTCGGTAAAGTTCTTAAAGATCCCTCCTGTGTTCAGGTCTGAGCATTAAAAACTTGCCAAACTCATTTTTGGGAAGAAGAATGTAGAAGTCAAGGGAAGAGAGTGGGAGGAAAACACCTTTTACTTCTTGCTACGAGAAAGACTTAATTCTGAACTGAGGGAAATAAGGCTTTACAACAAATGCTATGTTTCTGTTAACAGACCAACAGGATGATCTCCCTCCATCTGAGTGGGAGGATGTTAATGACTTGTTACAGTTTGTTTGATGGGAATTGGAATTTATTGTGGTATCTGGTAGCATCCATCTTTCAGTTCTTCGTCTGTTTTGATAAGGAAAAAATCCTGTGCTGCTGCATCCAACTTCATTCCTCCTGATAAATAAGCTTGCATATCTTTATAAACCATCAATTACCCTCTGTTTGTCAGTTTTATAAACTGGAAAAGATTAGTGGGAAGAGCAAGGGAGGGTTGCAGCTCGTGTTGTGCACAGAGCCCGATGGCGTCAGGCAGGCGGCCGCGCGCTCCTGCTGAGCGGGGAGTAGGGAAGGTGGGCAGGGGACACCCCTGCAGGGCACTCCCCTGCTGCTGCCTCCAGACCTACAGCTCCTGCCCCAAACCCTGCGTGGCCCCAGGCATAAAGGGAACACCAGTGCGTGGCCCTGCCCTGTTCTTCAGGTCTGGGGTGCTGGTTCTTTGGACCAGTGTTTGCTGTTGAAGAATGATGTGCTCTGCAGGGCTGAAAGATGCCCTGGGAGAGCTGCCCTCCTTGTAACCACCACCTTGAGAGCCTGCTATGGGCAGAGCTCCCCCTGCATCCACAGCTCCCTCGCTCAGTCGCATGTGATGCTTTTTAAACTGTGCCAGCTACAGTGCTTTTGGGACCATGGGTTGCCCCTGCCACCAACACTGAAACTAGCAGAGGCAGCTTAGCACCACATCTCTGCTTTGCTTAGCACCACATCTCTGCTTTACTTCATCCCTTCCTTAGCAGATTTCCAGAAAGCAACAGCGATGGGATGTTTGCCATCCAGGCACATAAAGCTAAGGGAATTAGTACAGCCAGCCAGAGCTGACTCACCCCGGCCAAGGCACACCACAGCAGTTTTTGAAACACACATGCACACCCAAATGAGGCCATGAAGCCATCATGAGACACTGCTGTTCAGAGTTGTCTGTGCTCTGAGAGGCAGACACTCCTCTCCCACTATCCGTAATAATGGCAGGTGTTATTTCTTGTGTTACCTGAATTTTACTTTTGATCTCTTATAGAAGGTAGTCCTAGTTTTCACAGAAGCCTGTCTCATAACTTCCAGTAAATTCACAAGGAGCTTTTTGCACTGGAAGATAGAAAATAGACCTGCTGGGATTAATCCAGACTACATGCACTTGCCTGAATCACAGCACTGAATTTCTCCCCTGGATATTTTGAGATTTCTTTGAACATTGCATATTAGCATTTCACTCAGGCTGATTCTAGTGATAGGGGATGAGTGACGTTAATATTTGAAAATTCTGTAGTAAGTCTAATTTTCAGGTTTGCATGGCAAAGCTTAGCATGTACTGAGGCACTTAAAGCTGACATATAGATGTTGTAGTTACAGTTTCAGCGTGTGGCTTGTCTCAGCATTTCATGCCCCTGATATATAAATGTTACAGGGTTAAAACCAGTGCATTGTAAGCATGATGATATGGCTCTTTTGAATAATTAGTACCTGATAGAACATAACAATACCATCTCACAAACTGTGATTATGGTCTGTCAGCACTTGAAAAACAATTGTTTTGCTAATTTTATTCTTTTACCTCAAATTTTACTGGGAGGCCACAGGCAGAGTGATGTGTCCAGATTGTGCTCTGATCCCCAAGGATCAGTATGTATTCCTAAGGGCAGTGTGACAGCAGGAGCTCTGTAGTTCAGCAGCAATCCATCAGCTGAAGTGGCACAGTAATGTCCTACCATATTCATTAGGTTCAAAAATGGCTAGACACAGTGGGCCTTGATTAATTAGTTTTATGTGCTCTACAAAATTTGTAGGTGATGAATCTCCACGGAAATGTTTCAAGGAAAAGCCCTACATTAAGTCTCCATTTACAAGCTCTGAAAGAAGGCCAGGGAATGCAGTTCTGGAGTATGATTGGTCCAATATATTTGTATCCTTGTCCAAAGTAATTTACCATGGATTTTGCAGTCCTCGTTTTACTGACTTGAGAGAGGATTTACTGTATGTAAGTCATAATACAGCAAATTAATAAAAGCATTGATTTTTAGCAAACAAAAAGCATAGCAATCAGGAGGTAATTAACTCAGACCTTTCTCCCCTCCCATCATGGGCTGCTTGTAAGTGAATATTTTAGAATACTGTGAGTTTTACAAGGACAACTCGAGTAAATACCTGTAAATTCAAACTGCATACTGTTTTTTCACTAAGCAACTGTGATGAACGTGACTCAAATTACAGAGTTAAAGAACTAGTTGCAAGCAGATCTGCAACAGAAAACATATGCCAGATTGGGAAGAATCCCAGCAGGCAATAACTGCTTGGCTGTGGGCTGTGTGCAGGAAAATTCTGTGTCGTGGTGAATTGTCTGTGGTATACTACCACAGTTTAATCCATTAAAAGTGCTAAAAAAACAAAAAGACTCTCAATATGTCTGAGTTCAAAAAGCATTTGGACAATGCTCTCAGGCACATCGTGTGACTTTTGGGGTGTCCTGCGAGGGTGAGGAGCTGGAGTTGATGATCCTAATAAATCACTTGCAACACAGGATATTCTATGATTCTATGTGTCTTCTCTGCTGCAGTAAGTGAGCTATTGTAATCCCCTCACTTTTTGGATGTGGAAGGAGCCCCATGAGTAGCTAAGGCAGCTCATAGGAGTGGGCTGGACATCAGAAGCAGAATAACCTCTTGGAGTTTTGAAAGCAAGTTTGAAACAAATTTTATAGCTGAATATGGAACTGGAGAACAAAAAATATGCTGAATTATTTATAGAACAAGAAAAAAAGCTGGCTGTAGCATTTTGTGTCCTCTGAGATCCACACTACTGTCTCACCTCTGATTTCCTCAGGTGTATACTCACAGAGTAGAAATTTCAGCAGTTCTCTCCATTTGAAATTGGCATTTCCTGACTCGGTAAGACAAGACTACAGACAAGAAAACTGAAATGCTACAGAGAACTCTAGAATTTCTTACCTACACCATCAAGTGCAAGTGGAGAGTTTTTGATAAGGAAACTGATTTTTGAAGCAAGTAAATGGGCAGCAGAACAGAAGCAGGATTCAAGAGGACTCCCAGGACACTTGGAAATAATTGGTGCTTTTCCCATAACACACAGTAACACTTAGAGCAGCAAAAGAATCATTAAAGACAAATGCCTTATAGCAGCACAGAGTGCATCTGATCCTCTGGTAGGATTTTTTGGGGGAGAGGGTGAGACAAAACCCAGAATGAAAAGTATGAGAGAGGTTTTATCAATGAGCTGCCTGCTGCTACACATGACCTGTGGCATTCATTATATCAATCCTTTAACCTTCCCTCATAAGATGCTAGTTTTCTTTTAAAATGTCAGTTGTTAGGCTACATCCTAATCTTGTCGCATCAAGAAGTAAAACTAATTATGCATTATTTGTTACAAGTAGTTTGCTTATGTCATGTAAAAGGCATGGATCATATGCATACCTTAGGCAAAACATTTCTTGCTGCTAGAAATTTTGAAACAAAGATTTAATTAGGCCTTAGGTTAAAATCTTACTCTTCTGAAAACTACGGAAGAACTTTATGCAAGAAGCCAAATAACATGTAACAAAACCACTCTCTTCCCTTCCATATACCCACAGAAAGATGTGAGTCTTTCCATAAATGGAATAAACAATACTCTGGGGATACTCAGGAATGCATATAGTGGTTAGCTTTTAACATGACACAATAAAACATTGTATAGGGATAACATTCTAGAAGTCAATGGAGCTGAAAGTAAAAAGGGTTCAGTCATGGAGAGGCAGAATTAAGCATACAACAGGCATATTTAAAAACCCTTGGTTATCTGGGTTATGCTGTACCTTCCTGATGCAAAATATCAAATTTACTGGACCCTCAACTCAGCAGTACCAGAATTTGTTTCCAGGGTAACAAAACTCTAGATGCTGGCCTTTGTAAGCATATGATCAAAGGGACTATCCAATTTCCACCCACTGTGTGCAGGCTGCCAATTTAAATATTTACTACCCCTTGAACTGGCCAGCCAGGAACGCAGCAGTAGAGAGGGGTACGAACCACTGTGTACTGCCACTGACCGGGGACATGTTCTGTTTTCTGGAAGAGCTACAAGAGAAATCTGAAGTGAACATGCTGTGGCTACATTAGTAGAATAATTTACTATGTGCTCTAAAAAAACAAACATCAAAAAAACCCAGCCCAACAAAAAAAACATTTACAATTATGCTGCAGTAAGAACACTGCTTCAGTAATGTCTCAAGAGAACTGTCCTTCCTATAAGCCTACTACTTGAGCTGTATAATTTTATTATAGATTAGGAATTCATAAAGCCATAAACTATTAATTTCCTTTTAAATGCTGTTGTTCTATTAAGTTATTTGAATGGTTGTTTTCTCTACATATCCAAGCTGTTTTTAAATGAGGTGTAAAATTGAACAAATAAAAAAAAAACCTGGGTCGTTGGGGTTTTTTTTACTTCTGTTGCCTTGTGTGGTCTGCCTTCATGACAGAAGTTCAGGTGTGCCCTGCTAAATGCAAACATTTTATTTATATCATCTCATTCAGAAGAACATACCCCTTCATCACCAACAATTATATGAGGCAAGTTCTAAAGATTTTTTTTTTGGTGTTTTGCTCAGTAGTAGAATGTAATGATCAGAAAGGTGCTAGGAAAATAAATGTAAATATGTACTTATTACCCTTTTCAACTAGGATGAACATAATAAACATGTCACAAGTTCCTCACCTAGTCTGGCTCAGTACTGAGAATAAGCTAGCCTTCCCTATGCTAAATACACAGATGGATTTAGATTTGCTTCCCAGTATTCTGTTCTCAGAATTCTAGGTATTGGTTTCTCTTCATCTTTCCAGGTCCATGCAGCTTTTTGCTGCTGTTTTTAGTTTCTGCCCAATTTGTTAATAACCTGGTCATAGATGGGGTCCAGAACGCTAACCCAGCTGCAGCCTCACAACCACTGAACACTTGTTGTAGCAGTGTAATTGCTGTGCAGAATTTTTTCTAATTGCTGCTCTCATGGCATGAGATTCATGTTCAGTTTATAAATATCTCAAATAATGTATTTAAGCTATAAAAGAGTCTTAGTACTTGGCTCTTACCTGTGGTTTTGAGAGATTCTTAGAACCACAGCAGAGAGAAACAAAATCCAGTGGCAAACACTGCTTAGCTCTAGTGTTTCCTTGCTCTTTTCCTTCATCTTTTTTTTTCCCCCCCCCATGAGAGCACATTGCATTTAACATTTTACTTCTGGCTTTCTTCTGTTGTAGAGTGCTACAAAAAGTATTTCCTAAGCATATGCTAGTTCAAACACACTTTTCTTTTTACTTTATCTTTTCCCTTGAAAAAAATTCTCCACCTTTTAAATAACTGTCTGGAAGAAGGAATACCAATGTGTTCTGCCAGCTTGTTATGGAATACACAGAGCTTAGAATTGTTCCTTACAAATTTCATTTGCCCTTAATGTTTTGGTAAAAATACCATTAGCAATGATATTCCCTTTTTGGTTATTAAATGAGTGCAGTGGTTAATTGTTGTAGGGGCTGATGGAAGGAGCTGCTGAAGGCTGTTAGCAGGGAAGCTGGAAGAGCTGAAGTTGCTTAGAAAGCTCACAAGAGATAGCTGACATATTTTCACTTGTCAGCTGGTGCTCTCATAAGGCCATAGACAGCCTGAGTGAATGTAGGAGGAAACAATACATCTGCAGACACTGGCAGACAGCATTGCTTGCCAAATTTGGCCACAGTTCCTTTAGATAAATAATTTCTCAGTGACGTGCTGTGTTGAAATTATATAAACAGCAAAAATTACTAAGGCCTGGGCCCCAGGGTCCTGTGGGTTTCAAGATTTTCTGCAATCAATATTCTGACATCTGCAAATATTTTTCCCCAACAGCTGATGCCAGAAACAGAGCAACATTACCATCACTTTCTATGTATTCAAGATTTTGAATATACTTGTCTCTTCAGCCCCAGTCCTGGCCAGGATCTTTGCATTGTCATAACCATCAGCTTATATGAGAAGACTTTTACAAGAGTTATCAAAGCAGCAATCTTTTCTCAGAATGGCCTGTAACCTCTTACAGCAACACCGCCATCAGGATTTCAAGAAGTGTACATGGAAAAATACTGTATTATGTTTCAGCCTCAGAATTATCAAGGGTTTTAGGGAAACTTCTGCTGAACATGAGGTAGCTTACTTTACACGTTGAAGGTATGGGATTTTCCTCCTTAGGACCAGACAATAGCAAGCTACCTCTGTAGTAAGACTTCCTTGATAATTAAGATACTTTCACGATAACAGCCACACATATTAGAGCTATCTGAAAAGTGTCTTCTATCACTGAGGAATTTATGCAGGAAACCAATGTGCAAGATTCTCCCTGAACAGAAACATCCCATTGGAAAACCTTACCTGACTTTTATAGAAGCATCTCTAGACAAGCTTATGAACTTATAAAACCAAATCATTTATTGAACAGATATTTTTTAAGAAATCAGTTTCCATGACAGAAATCAAACCTATATCCTTATGTTTCCAAACAGAAATCAAATCTCAGCCTGGCATTAAAGGCAGCAACTGTGGAATATTGACAGTTACCCATGGCACTGAGGAAACGTGGGCTATGCAACATGAGTAACTGCATTTATTACTATTGCCTAAGTAGGAAAGGCCAGACAGGAACAAAAATGTACTTTTAAAAGTTATGCTTTTCTTTTGATGATATAATCTCCAGCACCTGTCCTTTCCCAAAGTAATACTGTTCTCTGAAAATAGTCTGAACAAAATGAACACACTTTGTTCCACTTTCAGTCCCTCATGTACTAAACAGGAACAAAGCAGAGATATGCAAGTACGGAAAAAAGTCTCTCAAACACTTTCTTATTTCAGTCTTACCTTAAGGCAAAGTTGTACATTTTAAAGGAATATCTTGAGAATTAAGCATAGAGCTTATGAAACTCTTTTTTCTTTGTTGTTTTTGATCAAAGTTAACTTTCTCAGAGAACAGGTATGCAGAGTAATAACCGCTCACAAGTGTCTTAGCATAAGACCATGTTAGTGATGTTTATGTAACTTTGGCATCTCCAAGTATTTCTTAAACTGACATTTGCAGTCTAACTGTACAAGACAAAATTTCAGTAGTTCAGAGCACCGTGTGATGTTATTTCAATGAGTGTAAATGTTGAGGGCAACAACGTCAAACTACCTCAGTATTTTATTTCCACACAAAACATATGAAAGGAATAACAGAATCCGTTATCTTCTCAGAGCCCTATGTCTTTAAAAAAGGGATGCTGCAAAGCCTCTTTTGCACTTATTCTTGTTGCAGGGTTTAAGTCTAGTAGCTTATCAAGTAGGTCATATGCTTCATCAGGAACCTGATCCCATCCTTTCATGTCAGTTGCCTTCATTTCCAAAGCACCAGCACCTTCCTGAAAACTCTGTATGTGTTGAATTTGTTTTCCAAGTGTCTCAGGAGCACAAGGTTTGTCTGCTGCAGCTGGCAAAGCAGTGTTGGTTTCAGACCTGCTGGGCACTTCCCCCTGAGATCCCGTACAGCTGCCATTTGTTCCTCTCAGCTTTTCACAGAGGTTTCGTAAGTTTTGAGCTGGGACAACTTGGGTACACACAACAGATTTGCCTAGGGAAAAAAATTGTACAGTAAGCCACATTTTATTATACTTTCTATAAAACTCTAAGTTTGTTTCAGAAAAACTTCATGTCTCAAAGTATAACCAGCATGAAAGAAAAATGTTCCAAATCTATCAAGGAACCAAATCCACCCTCCCATGCCTCCACACCAGCCTTGCTGGTAGGGCAGCAGCCCCAAAAAGTCAGAAGGGTTATCATCTCAGTTCTGCTCAGAACAAAGAGCTTTGGGTTATGTGAAGTTAGGTAGTGACAGGTTGTCAGCCACCCTGTACACCAACTTTTTGAATTTCACTGTCATTTTAACAGAACTGAAGACAACTAAATACCCTGGTTTTTACAGCTTTGTCTGAAGAATGAAAATGGATGCTGGCAATTACACGTCGAGGTAGCAAGTGCTGCAGCATTTGGCCTGCAAGCAATTAGGGGAATGGTTATTTGGATTTTTTGTGTTTTGTGGCAATCGTGTCTCTTTTAAACAGGCCAGCTGTTGGGTTTTGGTTTGTTTGGTTGTTTGTTTGACTAGTGCTTTTAGGGGAAGGAGCAGGGGGAACAGCAAGGTTTACATCATCTAAATATTAAGTCATATTGACTTAAGCCTTCAGGCCAAATTTTGTAGGAATAGAAACACTGTCTTAAGAATTCTAACCCAATGCCAGGAGGACACATTTAGTTGGCATATTTCACCTCAAGTAGCCCTGACTTAGTGAAAGGCAGCAGACAGGTTGTAAAAACCATGACAAAGTACCCCATACACAAATTGTAAAAGATAGAAAAACATAAAACTGTCTTAAAAGTCTGTAAATACAGATAATGCTTATAGATTTTACATGCAAAAATGACTTCCAAAATTATTCTCAAACCTAAAAATATACTTATATACAAACAAAAATAATTGACTGTAAATTACAGCATTAAATAACATTTTTCCCCTTTCCCCATAATTAAGGTTTGCATACCAAAAGTTCTAGCAGCCTGAATGGTTTCTCTGGATCCACGAACTGTCATGATTTGTGCCAAAGCAGTTAAATCATCGCTTGCTTTGAAAAATGGATACCGTCCACTGAGTAGAGAAAGGAATATGATTCCTGCAGACCACATGTCAATTGCTGCAAAGGAAAGCAGATTTATTAATGACTAAACTCATGATTTCACCACAAACAAAATCCCAACTTTCTTTAAAAAGAAATGATGATCTGAAAAGTTTCTATCAGCAAAAGTTATGTTCTGAAGTACTTCTTGACTTTGGTCACATAGATTAAACTTCAGACAAGAGTGGAAATTACTATAATTTGGTTGAAGAATAATTTCCTACTTTGATGCAGAGGAAGTTTTTTTCATATGAGTAATTCCATTAACTTGCTAAACTGAAAATGTACCAAAACAATGTTTGAAGTTGTTTTACCTGGGAAGATGAGAGGGGGCAAATGAAATGGCTAGCTTTGATACTTATTTAACTTCATATGAAGAAAACCTTATATAAGAGTCATAAATAAAAAACAATTCACAAATGTTTGTGAAACAATTTTTTGGGGACTGAGGCTGCCAAAGGTAGGCAGTACTAAGAAATTTATCTTATTATGAACTTTGTTCCTCTCTAACATGAACTCGTTTGACAAGATAGGCAGTTTAAAAACTGTAATAGTTCAAAATTATTCATCACTTTCCCTGTGTTATGAAGAGTACAGACCGTACTCTGGGGATAGAGGCCAAAGCCTGATGGAAACTTTAGTGCTGGAAGTTACGAGAATACCTGTCTGCCACAATTTTTTTGGCTAAGGTGCACATTTTGAGAGATGGCAAGAAAAGTGAAGGAGAGAATTTGAAGGATCTCAAACTCTGAAGAGAAAAATTAACAGCTGGGACATAAAGGCATATTCATACTAGTCCTATTCAAAAAAAGTAAGCAGCAAAATAGGCAGTCATTAATTTGGACATTTTAATTAAAAACACTCTTAGCACAGGACTTTGATTTGAAAAAAAGTACTAGGTTGACTTTAGTTGCAAAACCAAATTTTATGTCTTTGATTAAAAAATAAAAATCCAAGTTAATCATTTGGCACAATTTACAGTGGAAAAGTTTTCTACCTTCTGCATAGTTCCTGTTAAAAAGTTTTAGTATCATCTCTTCAACAGTGATACAGTAATACTATCTGTTTGAGGGGCTGTGCATCCCCCTGAGGATGTGGTTGGGTAAACTGGAGTAATCAAGGTTGAGACCTTTGAAAAGGCTTAATTATGTAACTCTTGATGAAATTAAAAGGCATTACACATCTGAATTTCACAAGTTAAAAACTTCTGCCATAAAAAAAAGACAACAAAATATGCATAAATGAGAAGGATTAAAAGGTGAAAAAAGGCATTTGTTTCAGTCTGTTGTGCAGTACCTGTGGTCTGAGTGGGGCATTTTGTTAATACTTCTGGTGCTCTGAATCCAGGTGTTCCTGCCCTGGGAGCCACTTGTTGACGCCTTGTAATAAGAGATGAATATATTTAGAATATAAAAGTTGATAATTAAGCTCTAAATCTAATCATGCTTAATATTGTTTTTAGAATAAGCTTGTGTAAGATGAGTAAAAAGCCTAACCCTGCTTTATTCAATTTTTACAGAAGTTTGAAGCATCTTACCTAGCATGAAATCATGAGATACACACAATAGCCTTATTATCTATTATATTTTAATTTTATTATCTAGCATAAGATAATACCAGAGAAATACCTATTGCATACTTAATTCACAATGACCTTTTCTTAATTTCATCTAACAGAAGCATAATTTTTGTTAAAGGCTTGTTTTCATAGGAAACTTTGAAGTTGAGGCTAATTAATCAAAGGCAAAATGCATATGAAATTCTTGAATGTGGATGTTAAGGCTTTGTATTAGTCCAGAGCAAACTAAGGGTAGCTCTGCGTGTTGCCAAGAATTTACTTTTTGTTAGATTAACTACAAGTGTGAGGTTATTATTTCAAAAATAATGTGTGGATAGAAGGCAGTAGTAGATCATAATCAAAGCTAACTGCAGAGGGATGGAGTTTAACTGAGCTACTAAGATTCTCCAACATGAGACACAGGTTGTCCAAAGAAGCTGTGGATGCCCATCCCTGGCAGCGTTCAAGGCCAGGCTAGATGGGGCTGGGAGCAACCTGGTCTAGTGGGAATTGCCCCTGCCCATGGCAGGGGGGTTTGGAACAAGATGACCTTTAAGGTTCCTTCCAACCCAAACCATTCTTTGAGTCTATTTGTTTTTTAGATGAGCAAATACAGAACAGTCATGCTTCCTTTTTCACTCTACATTTCATGATTTCCAGAATCCCAACTGTTGGCATAATTCAGCCCTGTTAGGTAACTACTAAATGACAGATTAATGTACTGTCGTTCTAAGTGTTGTAATTAGCTCAAGTGATTTCCTACAACACATGTAGGTGAATAAGTAAACACAAGAAAATAGTTAACAGGGACTCTTTCTAGATGCAGACAGCAATGAACTAATCCATGAATTCCATAAACTATTCTTGTTTAAAAAGAGCATATTCAGTGTTTTAAGGGCTGCAGAGATCAAATACTATCTTTCACTTACTAAATCAGCAGTCTAGTAAATCTAAGTTTCTGACTTTGCTTGACAGCAGAGCAGACAATTTTACAACATTATCAAAGCAAATTACCTTGAAAGGCAAACACTGCAAACTCTATCTGTTGCATAACAGTCACAGGGCAGGTTTAAAGGGCAACCACTGGCAGCTTTCCTGGCTGCCCCATTGCTCACAGTTTTGGTAGAAATAATCTTCTTCTTTGTTACTAACTTCCTAGATGAAACATCCATCATCTTTGATTGTTTTACGAGCTGCAATGTAGATATTTTAGAGAAGGTGACATATTTAAGAAGATTCCCTTTACATATAGATAGGACAGTTCCTAAAATACCGACTTAACAGGTGCTCATGAAGAATAATTTTAGGACAGAGACGGCAAACCTTTTTAACAGTATCAAAACTACTATAAAACACACTGGAACTTTCTAAATATCCTGATTTCCTTCCCTTCCTCTTCAGAAGACATTGTTGGTGTTTACTAAAAAACAATACATATGAGATATTCTGAAGCTACAAGATAAGTATTTTTCAAGTTAGTATAGTGTTTCAATATTTTTTTTGGCTCAGCATGAGAATAAGGTAAAAAGAATATGAAATACCACAGCAACACACAAACATTAACTCTAGTTCTACAATAAAATATCACCAACCAAACCCTCTAATTTAGTTGGGGTTTCCTCCTTGTCATATTAAATACTAATTACAAAAAAATAGTTACAAGTTTTATCCTCGACTTCAACTGCAAAATCATTTTTGAAAAAGTTTCACAAGGTAAGTAGAGGGTGGTTGAGCACTGGAATAGGCTCCCTGGGGAAGTGATCACAGCACTCAGCCTGACATAGCTCAAGAAATGTTTGAACAACACTCTCAGGCACATGGTGTGACTCTTCAGGAGTCCTGTGCAGGGCCAGGAGCTGGACTCGATGATGGTCATTGGTCCCTTCCAACTCAGCTTATTCTGTGATTCTATGATTAGTTGCACAGATAGATGTATAGGAAAAAAGATTAACCCAGCATCCAAACAAGATCAGCTAGGGAGACAGCTACAGAACTCACTGTTTAATAGTTTCAAAAGGGACTGAAACAGAAATGAAAAATTTGTTGAGTGCTTCCTGAAAGACACATTTAATAATCTGCTCAAAAACTTCTAGCTTCATAGCATTCTAGAGCAATGTCCAGTCTTACAGAATAACCAGTTCTATAATTTTTCAAACATGCAGCAGATTGATCCTACTGATGAATCATATTTCTTACTTTTGTACTCGCATTCTCCTGGTATGTGGAACTATAGACATTGAAATTCCTCTCTCCGAAGACAGAGCGCTGGACAGAATGGTGCACAGAGTCCTCCTACAATACCAACAAAAAGGACAATAAGGATCCTGTTTAACAGGCATCTGGGTACTGACAGTTCAGAAAAAAAGTGTGAAGTGACATTAAACAAGAACAGCTGCATGTAAGTAATTTTCAGGCATCAGTTTACTGTGGATGAAGAAATGTGGTCTAGACAGAACAGCAAACATGTTTACAAAACGAAATCACACCTCTGAAGTGCCCCAAGACAATCTCAGTGTAGTCTGTACTGCATTGGTTACACAACTAAGTAACTAAACACAGGTGAATGATTATTGGCTTGGGGAGGAGTTTCACCATACACATCTCTTAAAAAAGGATTTAAGGCTGTCTAAACAGTAACCCATGCTAGGGTTTTATACAGCCTTCAGCACTGTATTACATCTAACAGATAAGGATGAAGCCAATAGTTATGTAGAAATAGCCACTTTGATATGAACGTTATGATGCTGCGCACCCTCTTGGGGCCCTGCACGATGTTCAGGCTCAGCTTCTGTGCAAGTACTGCATCTCCCCCTGTTGGATGAAGGAACACATTAAACATATACAACAGTATAATGAAAGAGTATGAGAACCTTTTCTCCTCTTCCTTGTTTCATCTGTACTTTTGAAAGTGAGCTGGACCTTCTATCAGCTGCTTTTGAGGCTGACTGTTGAGCTATCTGTTTAGGTGCTGTGACACTGACAGAAACCCCATTTCCCAAGGCTACAATGGGATTATTTTGCAAGCAACTTCCCTGCTCATCTTCAGAGTGGGCAGTTTTAAGAAGGTCAATTTTTGTATCAGGAGCTCCTTGTGCCAAGCCAAAATCTACCAAGGCATACCTGAAAAGACACAAATTTAGAATCAGGAGTTAAAAAGTATCCATTAATCATTCCATTTACTATTCATTATTTATTTATCTTTCTTTCACATTTCATTCCACGTTGCTTATCTGTACTGCTGCCGGCATCACAGTCCTATTTTCTTCCTTCTTCTATTGTCCCATCTCACCTATCCCCTCAGTGTTTTTACCCTGTATCACTGGTCATTTTTTCTTGTCCCAAAATCTTCTCAAGTGCATACTTTCTCCAGAGGCATTAAAAAAATATTCCCAGCAACTCCTTTTTGAAGTCCTTCTAATCTTACAGCTCTGAATCTTCAGCCAGCAGTTATGTACAAGTGACTTGACTCTTGCAGTATTCCCATAGGCAGAGGACAAAGGCAGCAGTGAGGACAGACAAGACCAACCATATGTAAAGTTTTGACAGACTTCAGCAAATACTACTGGAATTTACTTCAGTCTTCAAACAGGTAAGACTACATTAGTTCACACTTCAGATCAGTCTCTAAAAGAATTATTTTTTGCTACAGCCAGTACAGAGGCAATCTACCTGTCCCTGGGTCTCAAACTCAACTCCATGCCTCCAGACACAAAGCAGAGATTAAGGCTCAAACAAATACTGGAAGAGCAAAATGACAGTACATGTTCATTTTGACAAATAAAAAAAAAAAAAAAAAAAATTTAAAAAAAAAAATCAGTATTTCTCAAACTTTTAAGCTTGTGGTTTGGCAAAATGCAGTCACATCTTCCCTACAAACTTTCACTGCATAGAATCGCAGAAACATTTAGGCTGGAAAAGACCTTTAAAATCAAGTCCAACTGTTCACCCAGCTCTGCCAAGTCCCACAAAACCATGTCCCTAAGTGCTAGATCTACAGGTCTTTTGAATTCCTTCAGGCGTGGTGACTCAACCACTTCCCTGGGCAGCCCATTCCAATGCTTGATAACCCTTTCAGTGAAGAAATTTTTCTAATGTCAAACCTAAACCTTCCCTGGTACAACCTGAGGCCATTTTCTGTTGTCTTACCATTTTTGACTTGGGGATGTGCATCCTGCTACAACCTTTTTCAGGTGGTTGTAGAGAATGATGAGGTCTCCCCTGAGCCTCCTTTTCTCCAGGCTGAGCCCACCAGCTCCCTTCACTGCTCTCTTAAGTCTGGTACTCCAAAGCATTCCCCAGCTTCAGTGCTTTGCTTTGGACACACCCCAGCACCTCAGAGTCTCAACTGTACAGAGCTACAATGCTAACAAATACATCTATAGAACTTCTAGCACTGAAGCATTCTAGCCATTTCAGCTCTTCACAAAGAAGCAGTACCTCTCTTTTTACAGTCTTTAAATTTTGTAATTTGCAAGCAAAAAAAGCCAACCCTACTAGTTATAAACATTAATTCAATGTAAGGTGAAAACAGCCCAAAGCCAGCTATCTTATCAGTTTTACGCTATCCACTATTGAAAATGTACAAGCACTATTATATGTGCCACAAGTTATGATTAACTTTCTTATTTTAAAAAAAAATTGATTTTATTCTTCTCATTCATATTTGAAAATGCAGTATTTTTACTCAGTAGTAAAATCTTCATTTTATCAGGTACTTGTCAGTCTATGAAGCAGATATTACATTAAGTAAAAAAAAATTCCCTCCCTTCTTAAATCCCTTAACACTGAAAGAAAAGTTTTACAAATAAAAAAATAATCATAGCTTTATTACTTAAGCATATGTTATGCAGCTGAAAGGAAAGAAGCCTAAAAGCCTAATTGACTCTGTTCTGCCAAGGCACGCATCCCCAGATGAGATCACAGTATGGCCAGACTCACTTTTTTAGCTGCCTGTTGTAGAGGAAGTTGCTGGGCTTGACGTCACGGTGAACAATACCGAAGTGATGAATGCGCCTCAACGCTTTAAACAGATTAAACATGTATTCCCTCACTTCTTCAAAGGAAAGGGAATTCAAAATGTCCTGAAAGATTATTTGGATACTGCAATTTATAGAATCACATAATAATTACAAAATAATTATGCAACTGCTTCTAATTATTTTACTACTCATCAAAAGTCTGAGACTCACCAAGAAGGATTCATGTTCCAGATAAGGCATAACAATAACAACGTGATCATTTTTCCTAAAGCAGCATTTAACTCCCATAACATTATCTTGTCCCCTAGAAGAAAAGTAATGTTACCGAACAAAGACCAGAAGATGGATGTTTATTTTCCTTTTTT
The DNA here is from genome assembly GCA_013400915.1 of Pardalotus punctatus. NCBI lineage: Eukaryota > Metazoa > Chordata > Aves > Passeriformes > Pardalotidae > Pardalotus > Pardalotus punctatus. Next base: position 380,451 of record VZTX01025429.1, read on the forward strand.
TTCTTAAAAATTTCAGTCAAGCTTTCTTTTATAATCTTAATTTATATTTTAATAACAGTCTTATCAGCAATCAGTAGTTGTGCTCTTGCGGCTCACTGCTATGTTCCATTTGAGCTCTGCAGTCTGGAATGAAAACTCCACAGATTATCTGTCGGGCTGTGGTCTGTAGTTACCACTGTAATTAAATATAGGAACTAACTTTCATGATCCTACTACTTTAAGAAGGTGCTATTCAGCACAATCTGCCAACAAGTATTCATTCCTAAAACCACAATTTCTAATGAAGTGATTCTTTTTTCCCAAGCATTTCAGAACTGGAATTTTGTTACCACAGACAAACATAATGGAATTTCTCAGATGGAAAATAGAGCACCCCCCAAACTGAGACTTAGCAGCAAAGGACATCCATTACAGGTAAGATACTCCTTTTGTTATTTGCTCTCACTAAACAGAATATACATGTGTGTGGTTAAAAACTAATCAAGAGAAGAGCCAAAACTTAAATAAATACAGAACAGTGAGACAACGTTCAGCAGTTTAGTCATGACAATCAATTTTTTTGTTTATGTACCCTGCTACTGTGAGGCACTGAAGTTCAGCAGCTATTCGCAGAGGGTGGCTGGTTGGAATCAAGTGTTTCAGAGCCATTTTCTCCTCACATCCTGTTTGTAGTTGTGCTGTGGCCAAGTAAACAGAACTAAAAGTACCTGTAAACAAAGGAGAAAAACACTGTCTTCAACATTTTTAATTAGGTCAATGCAGATTTTACAGAAGTGATATAACTGTTCACAATCCTGCAGTACACTTGATACTACATCAAAAGCAGATTCTAGAAGAAAAAAATCCAGTTTCTTTTTTCTACTACTGAATTCAGTGATCTTGTATACAAGTTTTTTATGTCAGTAAAAATGCAAATATAACACTGTCTAACTTGCCTGGGACACAGTGCTCTTTGAATGTAAATTTCCTATCTTTGATATGCTTTCTTGTTTAGGTAGCTTACTTTCATCTGACATCTAACTCCTCTCCCCACAATGTAAGAGGACTGTATAATGCTAATCTGGAAAGCACTGCCTTTCCTATTCAAAGCACTTCTGAAATTGCTACATTTTCCTTAATTCTGTACCTTATCTTTAAGGCTTCCCACATGATGTGGAACTGTACTCTTTATCTGCCCAGAGCATTTTACCACATCGAATCTCTTACACTTGTTTGAGAAAGGGAATACTCAGACTGTATGATAAACCTACCCAGCCCTTTAATTTGAAGGCCATCCTAATACACCTCTTAAGAGGTTAATTTATCCTAATGATCTGAGATATCTGAACATACATGTTGAAGTGCTCTTCCATATGAATAAAGAGAAATTACTTTAGACTACATTTTAAGTAATGTGTTTGCATCATGCTGGTTCAACACTGTGAGTGTACACATACATCAAAATGCCAACAAAAACTAAATACTTCATGCAATCATAAAAAAGCCCCAAACAACCTAGAAACCCATGCCTTCAATAGAATTAATTACAGCAACAAGGGTTACCAAAATAGGCTTAAGACATTATTTTTGGTGGTGAGAACTCCTAAAATGAAAGCAATTCCAGACTGGAATCCTAGGTTTAAGCTTGCTCTCTCATAATGCTGTTCAACTGCAAATGGTATTTTTTAAAAACATTGTCTCCTCATCCACTTCTTTAGAGGAAACAAAGCCACCTTAAAGAACACCAAGTAAGTATGTCAAAACACAGCTACGTGTAATTAGATCTCTCACATAAAGGAGAAAAAAGAATGGAACTTTAAGACTTATCTACTTGAATCTACCTCAAAAAAATTTAATTGTCAAAATTGGAATGCTTGTTTTTTAAAAGGCTTTAATATGCCAGATTTTCAAGAAATATCTTGAAAATGTTCCTAATTAATACACCTATGTGCTCAGCAACATATTAGAATTCCTACAGAGACCATGTAGTAAGTAAAAAAAAAGGCATTTGGCTTGAATTGCATATATTGGGAGCTCAAATTTATACCTTTTATATTAGAAATGCCAAAAGAAATCTTAAGTCTAAGCACACTAAAATGAAACATTTACCTTCTCCAATTTTTTCTTTAATTTTGAACACATTTACAAGCTGTGGCACTGCTTCATAAAGTTTTTCAATATCTTTTTTTATTCCTGCTGTGTAAAGAATGGGGAAAATTAGTTACAAATTTTATTACTTGATTCAATACCTGATCTATATTGGAGATCACAAATTGCACTTCAGCTCACAGGACTGTGGATTCACATAAACAGAGGAAAAAACAGCACAAATCTTATCCCTGCTGACATTACCATGTGCATACTTGATATTGTTTTTCATCACACTCCCTTATAAGCTGCAGCATTTAACAATTATTTTTTACTTATCTGACACATATCTGATTCTGAGAGGGCAAAAGCCTTCTGGTTAGCAGGACATCTACAACTGATTGTTAAATGTTTACATGAGATTTGCAACAGTGATTTGACAAAAGGCAGAACTATAATAGCTGTTTCTGTAAGCACATGTGCAAATCCATCAGATGCAAATCAAAAATGCAGAAAAATAATTACTTTTTAGGTACTTTTAAGATCGGTAATGCAATCTTTCGCACCCTTACTTAAAATAGTTGACACCAAAGCCCATGTTTGCTCTGCATTTAGGTTGCTGCACTTCATGCTGCAATCACTAGATGGCACGACAAGGATGTTGTACTGTATTTCCAAAAAATTGTGTAGTTTTCCATTCAGTTTAAAAATCCTTAAGTGTTTTCTACATCCCGCATAAGAATTCACTTCTTTTGAAGCTATCAATTATGTACAGGCTGTGACTAATTTCTGTGAAGCAGGGGTAAAGAATATTTTAGTATACAGAATTAAGCACAAACTGGTATCTAAAGTCAATCAAATGAAAAAAACCTGCATACATTTTTCACCCTAAAAATATATAATAAATTAAATTTAGCATAAACAGATAAATTGTACTGTATTGTATATGCAAAAATAGACTATGTTTCACCAGGGCAGTTAAGTCATAAAAAGAATTTTTTTCAAAATACCACAGATATGCTAGAAATGAAGTATGGATTAGCATGCATCCCAAGCCTTTTATGTAGCTCACTTTAAATATCTGCCTGAAGAACCCTTTCTTCCTGATAGATTAGCTAGTAACTCAAGTTACAGTTAACATTCAATTTTAATTTTTTTTATTTCAAACTTAATACAGCTGCTTGTGTGAAAGATCATCCTGAGAAGTTCTAGAAAAAGCCAGTGACTGTCCTTGTTGATAGAGAGCAGTATAAACATCACCTGGTCTCTTCCAGGGGCCTGAATCCCCCAGACTGGGTACAGAGATGATACAGTCATTGTGCCATCAGTGTAACAATCCTACTAATAATATCCAGCATTTCCTGGAGTGAATCTAAAGTGATTTCTTCTCATGTTTGCAAAGCAAGACAAACACTATTCAGCATCACTCTGGACATGGATGTGCAGGAGACTGACAATATGTTGTCAGTCAGAGGACAATATGTTTTTTAAAAATCAGTAACCGTTATATCTATAAACTGGTTGATCTGGGATTACTGAGCAAGCACTGTACACAAGATCCAGACTTGGGTATGTACACAAAGAGACAAAAACAATAAAACCACTATCAGAACACATGTTCTTAGTTCAGCTTCTACAAAGAAAAAGAAGAGTGTTTTTATGCACATATACACACCTAAACATATTGAAGCATAAGGCTGGTGATTATAGGTTAAAAGACAAAATACTGGTTTTGTGTACTGTCTGGTCAGAGTTTTATTCCAAGGAGTTGCTTTTATTCATTGTGGTATGTTCTTATAATAACATATTCTGTAATAAATAAATAGTAAGTTTAGGAAATTGTGACAAACTACTGTCGCTGAAGTTTTGTAACACACAAACAGCAGGAATAAACTTAAAATCAAAAGCCACCTCAAATGTTTTCATTTCATTAATTCTTTATGCAACAGGATCATATATACACAGACTTATAAACAATACTAAACTTTCCCTATGTAATGAAGCAGCATGTCAGCAACAGAATGTAATGTGAACAATCCCTATTTCAGCACATACCTGAAAGCTTGCTGTTCTGCCCAAGATTCCCACGGAAGTCTTCAGCCTGCTGAGGGTGCTGTTCATCACAGGGAGACTTCAGCATCGTCTCCATCACAAAACAAGTCTCAAGCAAAAAACATCCAAGACTTCGAGGGACACTTCTGGACACCTGGGGGAGCAAGTATATCTGGTAAGACACTTCCTGGCTCTGCACTCAGTTCCTGAGATGAGATTTAGGGAGTTTGAGGAGTTCCTCTGTGCTACCTAAAACAACAAAATGTCACCCACCATCCCAGTGAAATAGTAAACCAGTAAAGCCAATAGAGGATAGAGGGGGGAAGGGAAGGAAGACTGCAGGATAAGCTTAAATACAACTGATTTTCATCTCTCATGTTTCCTTATTCACATAAAAACATTGTCTTTTCCCTGAACTTTGCTTTGAAAGGCAAGTAACTGATGCACACAGAAATAGCTACATTGCACACTGCAACAGCTGTAGAAAGCCAGAAAAAATGAAAGAAATTATAAGAGAAAAAAATAAATTCTCAATACGAGAGATCTCTCCCTCCTAGATATCTTGGAAGTATTAAATAAAACTGTAAATTAATAAAGTCCACTAATACTGTACAATTAAAAAAAAAAAAAAAGTTAATCCTTTTTCAGGAGCAAGAGAGTAGCAGGGAGCCTCAGGGCAGAACCACCAGTGATAAGGGAGCCTGAAAGCATCAGCTCTTAGTTACTCAAAACTGTTTCCATTCAAAAATCTTCCTCCCTTGTTACTTTGCCGAATCTCGAAAGTCCTGGACAACTTTTCCACAGGGGGGTAACATACGCTGAAAAACTTCTGATGGAAGGATTCATGTTTCAGCTATGGAGTTAGAAACACATTTTGTTCCCAAAGAATTTGAACTACGTTTAGCCTGTCATCCTTGTGTACAGGGACAAGAGGCAGGAGCCGTCTCTTTTGAGCCCCGTTTTTTGCGGGAGCTTTGCTGGAGAGGAACTTGGAAACTACTGGAACGCGATTAGAGATAGTTCTAGTCTTTTACAAGCAGCCACTCCCTCTGCTAGTGTGGAGTAGGCAGATTAGGCTGTTTCAAACCTGTACGAGCACGGCCTCACCAGCGGCACAAGGACTGCAAGTTAACACGCATTACTACAGTACATTCGTCTGGTGCAGGACGAGCGAGAGCCTCACGCATCCAAAGCCCAGTTCGTACTGGTGATGTCACCACTGCCACACAAAGCTCGGAGTCCGCCACCGGCTTTAGGGGACACCCCCCGCCAGCGAAGCCCCGGGCCAAGCGCACGCCGCGGGCTTCCCCATCGGCCCTGGGGCTCACGGGCGGCCACAGCGGGGTGCAGACGGGCCCTTCGGCTCCGCTCGGGCCGGGTAGAGGGGCCGCCCCGCGAGGATCGCGGGCACTGAGGGACAGAGCGTGCGCGGAGCGGGGCCCCGCAGACGAACGGGCCGCTGCGCGGAGGGTCAGGGTGGGTCGGGTCAGGCCCCGCGCGAGCCTCGGGCCGCCACAGGGGAAGTGGGGGAAATGGGGGGAA
>VZTX01025429.1:386130-407690 GCA_013400915.1 Pardalotus punctatus
AGACGCGCTGCCATTGGCCGGCCGGAGGGGCGGGGCCCGCCCGGAGCGCGCGCTGGGGCGGTGGGCGGGGCCCGCGGGGGGTGTGGCCTGTGCCACTGGCGGTGCCCGGCCCGGTCCGGGACAGCGCGGGTTACGCCGCCGGAGGCTGGGGCTTGCCTGTGATGTTCAAGGCTCCTGCAACATTATTTGGCCCTAAGACTTTCTTTTCTACGTGTGGTTGTTGCGAACTAATCCAGTCCCCAATAAGATCTTGTTCTCATTAGCTCCGCTATGAATTCGGTCAAATAGCCCAGAGGCCAAGGAATGGCTCCACCTACACCATTATAACGAAGGAACAGCTTGGTTTGCAGCTTTGCCTTATTGCCCGATTACACAACAAAAAGGATCGCATAGAATACAAAATTAATTTTGCCTCTTGGCTCTGGTCTGGGCTGTAATCGCTGACCAGCAATGAGTAGGACTAGGGGAACTATTGTAACTATTTAATGTTTTGCTGATGTTTGAAGTAGTTGCATTTTATTGAAACCGATACAGTTGTATGTTTGTAAATAGAAGAACTTAGCACTTCTTGCCCTATACCCATTTTTGGTCAATTTTTTTCCCTTTTTTTTAAGATAAAAGAATATCGCTCTTGTTAAAGAGTAGCTCTCCTGTACTTGATAATGTATAGATCTCTCGTTCACTGGAATATGTACTAAAATTCTCTTGTTTATTGCATAATTCAGGTAGAGATCTGTAACTGCAGCCCTTGGTAAATAACAACCAAGCCTGAGGTTGCCAAGGTTCCCAAGGCAATGTTCTAACTTGGCTTTACCTTATGACAAGCTCTGCTTAGGTTAACAAATGGTTGAAAGCAGAAGCAGGTTCCACCATTTTTGTTAGGTTGTGCTTCCTATTACACATTTTAGAAGCAGGGTGCAGAAACAAGTTGCTGAGCTGCTTTGGTGGTTTTGGTGGGTTTGGTTTGATATATAGGTTTTTCTTTCCCAACAGTTGTTTTAATTTGCACTTTCTGTTTAGTAAGTCAGTGCAGCAGCTTGAGATTTAGTGAAGTTAAAGTATGCTAGCTCAATGATTTCAGTTAAGGGTGGCTGTATTTAAAAGCACATTATACCAAACATTAATTAAATGAGGTATAATGACAAAATAATGTAGGCCAAATTCTGTTCTTTCTATTATCCCTGTAATCTTACAGAAGTTCAAAGGGCACCATAAGCATTCATGAGTGCAGGTTTGTCTTTGTGCTAATGACAAGGAACATCATTCTAAATTAACCTCTTGGGACAATCTTACCTACAGCCATTTCTGAATACTGTTGAACCAGGAATTATGTTTTCCAGTTAATACTTGCAAAATAGCTGCTGATGATTTACAGGTTGCATATTTAGCTTTGCTGCCTCCTGGCCAGGTCAGGGTTTCAGCCAACTTCCTTGGCCTCCCTGCCTTGGAGTTGTCATCATGTGGAATACCAAATCACCACCATTTCTATACAGCTCCCGTTATTGGCACTTCCCTGTCAGTCATATCCATACTAACTTTCTCCTTGTCACTTAAGTTGCATTTCTGCACAGCAAGAATTCTGCTTTCATTAAATCTTCTTATTGAGACCCTGTCCTTCCTTTATTGAGACCCAGGTTTCCTTCCCTGCAATTTCTCAATTTAGCTTGGATCCAACACCTAAAATTACTTTCATTTAGACCCAGGTCATTTATCTAGCTTGATCGCTAGCTCCTCTTCATTTCCTACTTTCTTATTGATCCAAATCCAAATACGTTGTGGTCTCTCATGGTCTTCCAGTGATTCTGGTTTTCCATCATGTCAACTTTACATTTTTTTTGTTCTCACTAGCATAACTGGCTTTGTAGTATAATCTAATATTGTCTCTTCATTTATTGCCCTACTCTTTTTAGCCTGCCAGAAATGCCAGCCTTGATTCTTGCTTTCATTTATGTCTTACAAAAAAGCTACATCTTCACTCATGGGGCAGAGAAGGCTCCACCTTCTCATTCACCACTGAGCTTCCAGTTCCAGCCATGCAGTAGGAGCTTCTCAGAAGGAAAGAGAAGAAATTGCATCAACTGAATATGACAAACAAAGCAGCACATCTAATGCTCTGTGAGCCAAACTGCTGCACTGTCTTCTCTTGTGACTTTATGTCTAGGTTGGATATGAAGGATGAGAAGCCAAATGACAAGCCAGGCCCATGCAGAATGTTCCCTACGGCTGACAAGCAATTGCCAAATCCCACATCTGGGAGCTCGCCAAGAAAGGATCTAAACATTGCCGTGTGATTGCTTCCACTGCTGCCAGAATCTGCAGCTGAACCAAACTTTTTGTATCTGCTGACAGGCCTAAAAGAATCTGTGCTGACACTAGAGCACATCTGTTAATCTCTTCCTAGGTCAATTAAACTAGTCTTCCTGTGTTTGTACTGTCCTCCAGCCTTAAAAAAATAATAAGCAAGGTCCAGGAAGGTAATTAATGAATTGTATCCAGCACAAACAGAGTCAGGAGATCCTTAACAGTTCCCCTTGCTGCCAAGAACATCTGTTCATAAATTAGAAACTTAGAAGTTGGAAAATACTTAGAAATGAGCAAATAAAAGCAGTTGTTGCCCTATCAGTATTAAAAATACACAAACATGCATATACACAAAATTCAATTTTAATGACAGTAGAGACTCTTAAACATACTATTCAGTTTTCATTAGCCTAAATTACACATGCTTTCCTACTTCTAATTACCCTTTTTGTTAGCAATGTGATCCTATGGCAAAAGTTTGCTCTCTTTGGCACCAGGTTGAGACAAATCTCTTCATGCTATTGTGCCCTTTAGGAATACTGTCAAATTCAATCATTCAGGACTCATGAGTCTTGCACTAACATGAAGAGATTGATTTGAAAACCATGGGACTAAAGTCCTTTTTTCTGTTTTTCATTTTCCATTTCCATTCCTTACCCAGGAAAGCTGAGATTGCCAGCTTTGCTCTCACATGCAAATGAGTGCAGCCCTAGAATAATGCACTCGGATGTGGCAGTGACTGTCTCTGCCAGTGTTTTTTGAGCAGTTATATCTGAAATATCAAGAATTATTGTGGTGTCAGAAAGCATATCACAATGTATAGCAGTCTCTACAGCCTATTTAAAGGCAGTTAAAAATAGATATAAAAATGACTTCAGGCAAAGATACAGAGGAATTCTCGACCTTTTATAAACTGGGTCTCATTCAAATGAAGTATTTTTCAATAAAATTTACTGATATACACCTAATAAGGAATGTAGGCTCTCCTACACAGTGGAAAAGTTTTAAAAGGCCAAGCTGAGTTAGCTGATGAATTTGCTGTAGCAGTATGGGTTTGTGCAAACCTTGATTTATAGACAGAGCACAGCTGTTAATGGTAACAGTTTTTACCTGTACATGCAAAGTGTTGAGGGTGGTTGAGCCATGGTGTGCACAGTTCTGATGCTCACATTGCAAGATGGATACTGAAAAAAGGAAGTGAGTATAGAGCTACAGAATCATTGGAAGTCAGAAAATGCTATGAAGAACTAAAAATCTTAACCTACCTGAATCAAAAAGATTGAAAGGTGAGTTGATAACTGTATACACACATGCACAGAAAAAATATTGAATATAAGGGCCACTTGAACCTACCAGAGTGAAATAGGAAGGAATAATGTCTATTAGCTAGAATCAAGGAAAATAAAACAGTTTTCAGTACCTAGTTCAGTACTAACTAATAAGTATTCCTTGGAATAGTTAAGGGCTGTCATTGATTACTTGGCTTTGGGTGTCTTTGGATTGAGACCCAATGCCTGCCTGGAAAATGCAGGCTAGCCAAAGGCAGGCTATGTTGTGTTTGAGTACAGCAGGCTTAGTTCAGGGTGAAACACACTTGCCTGTAATTTACAGGAAATCATGCTATATACTTCCATAGTCTCCTTTAGACTTTATAAATAAATTTCTATACTTTGTAAACTCTCCAAAACATCTATAAATAATTCTTTTCTTCCTACCACCCCAAGTTTAGCTTTCCTTTCCATGTATGCCTCGTCTGTATTTGACTATTCTGTCCCATTTGCACAGCACTGTGGCTGGAAAAATATCACTGAGAGGTTATGGAGGTACCCACTTCTTCTCTCAGCTGCTGAGACCGCACTACATCTATCAGAGAAGTTTCTTAAGCAGTGTCATGGCCCTCACTTTTATTTGGCATCTAGGAGAATGTTCTTCATCCAGTTCAGCTCTCTCTATAGCTGGTCTGGAGTTGTGCTTTCAAGACTTTTTCAACCTTTCAAAGAAAATAGATCAAATCAAAGCTTTCCTCAGCAGCAAAAGTCCATTTGAATTCATTTAAGTGTACTTATAATTTCAGCAGCTTTTGTGATTGCTTACACCTAACAGGAGAATTTGGCTTGGCCAAACTGGTACCTGTGTAACTAAGGGCAAAGCTGGTATCTTTTGTGTATTAGCTGTGTGCTTTTCCTTTCTTCATGTTGTATATTGTCTCTTTGAATGTAGAGCTACAGTTTTCTTTGTTGTTCTTTATATTTTATCAACACACAAGATTTTCCTCATGGCTAAATAAGAGATTCTGGTCTCCTAATAGATATGTAGAAAACACTGTTTTTGCTCCAGTAGCTGACATAAGGCTGAATCTGGTAACCTCACTTACTGAATAATTGTGTTGTCATTGGGAATACTCACACATGTAAAATGAGTAGGACTTGGCCCTTTGGTCATATTTTTGTAATAAAAGATAAAATTAGATTTTTAGGAAACTGCAACTTATGACCATAATATTTATGAGGCTGTCAGGACTACACTGTAAAAATTCATATTATTTAATTCTTCACTCTGACACTAAAGCATCATTTCATTTATATGCAAATAGGAGTATGCTGTTTCTTCACTGAAGAAGCTGTTTGAATTATTCAGATTTTATTAATAAAGCTTCATAAATAAGTATTTTTTCTACTCAATTGGTAGTGGCCAGGGGAGAGAATCTATTTATCAGACTTTGTTATTATGAGCTTCATAACAAAATATGAAGATTTATGGAGTACATAATTAGACGTTATGTGATTGTAATGGAAACATTGGGTTATCCAGATGAAATACTCTTTTCTTTATGCATTTCTCCTTGGCAGAGGCACTTTCTGGAAAATGGACAAAACCTATCCCCATCACTTAAGTTCCAAGAAATGCCTATGAAAGGCAAAGAAATGTAATACCTTTTTTTAATCATACACACTGAAATAATGTTGAATAAAAGAAGATGCCTAAGGAAGACAATAAGGAACGCCAGGGAGAAGCAGGTAGGGAAAATGCCTCCTCTGGGCAGAGGTGCTGGTCTGTAGGCTGAGGGTTAACTCAATGCATGGCAGTACAATCCAGCCTGAAACTGCCTGGCCTTTAAACCATCATTTAGGTCACCAGCAATTAATGTTCCCTTCAGGTACCGATCCTAGCGAGAGACCAGATGTGAAATACCCGCTGAACTTTACATAGCAGCCCACAGGGATTTATTACTGTATGCTGTAATCCAAGCAGAGTTTTAATCTCACCCACAGAACCTCTGAAATCCACCACAACAAAACTGCTGTAAATGAGAAGTAAAGGAGAACATCCAGGCTGCAGGGCTGGTGCAGAGACCTGAAAATGTTTTGCAGGAAAAGTTGCAGGCTTGAATTTTGACATTGCCGATTGGGTATGGACTGAATTTATTAAATTTGGTGCTTCTCTGGAAGCAAGACCTTGGAGCACATCTTGAGGAAATCTTTCAACATCTCAAACTTATCAAGATTAAGAAATGAGCCTGTAACTGTATACAGGACAGTTCTTGAACCAATTTTTTGCATGTGAAATAAGGGTCTGTGAGCCACTGTGCTGGGCTTCATGCAACTAAGCATCTAAGTGAATACATAGCTTTAAACACATGTGTAACCTTCTTGAAGGCACTAAACTGGGTTGTGTGCTGCTGTTAGCAGCATGTGCCAGGTAGATAAGTGTGTGTGTGTGTGTCTAAATGGGCAGGCAGCTACCTGATGGATCCTGGTTTGAATAACACAATCAGAGGCAAAGGATGTTCTGAAAATTTTAAACTGTATAGTCATTGTGGACCTAATTACGGTCAGAGCAAAATTTAATAATGTACATTAATTCCTGCCATTTAACACATGATCAGCTGTTTTGAATGAGAAAATTCATTTTAAAACCACCCACTTTTCATGTAGTCTTGTATACCACATATTTTATTTTATTTTATTTTATTTTATTTTATTTTATTTTATTTTATTTTATTTTATTTTATTTTATTTTATTTTATTTTATTTTATTTTATTTTAATAACATTGAATACGACCAGAAAACACTACACCTAAAGTATTCACTGCATTAATTTTTGAAGACGGATGAATACTGTAGCACTGCAACTTTCATTTCTGGAGTTTAATTTAAAAAAAAAAAGTCAATACACTGATGATGGACACCCTCACCTGGGGTCTCTCCCCACCCTGCCCAGCTCCCTATTTCAGCTCAGCCTGGGGTTCTTGACTTGGGTTTTGGTGGTGGTGTAACAGTGCTGGTCTCTTGCTCCCTCCAGCCCTCCTTGGTTGTGGGCTGATGCCCTGGGAGGTGACAGGTCCCCTCCTTGCCCTGCTCAGGTCCCTGCCTGGGGGGTGGGATGAGCCCTGGCTGGTGAGGTCCTGCCCAAACTGGGGGTCCCTCCCAGCACTCCAAGATTATACAATGCCTGGATTATTATATGTAGATTTTACTGAGAAGAAATGTCACACTCATCTTGGTTCTCCTTTATTTCTCTCTTCCATTGCAAAGATGTACGGCAGAGACTCTCCATGGAAGCCTTCCAGACCAGGTAGGTTTTGACCCGTATGTTTCCAGCGGGGCAGCTCTCTTTGCACATAACTGTATGTGCTCCTGGTTCAGACTCCCACGTCCTTTGGCCAAAGGAAGAAAATACAGAAGTTTAAACTGGGCATCAAGTATCCTAGTCTGGGCAACTAAGCAACCTAATTTTTAGGCTCTCCCAGGCCAGCAGTAAATAAGAAGAATTCCTTACTCTGGGCTGTGATATACTTGTAACTTTCTCCTGTTGCCACTTCAATTTTTCCTTGGGATAGCACCACTAAAATCTGAGAAAAGCAATTAATTTTTTGCAATCTCTCATACTGAAAGTAGTCATACCTCCAAGTCAGCTGCCTCTAATGCTACTGCAGTGCCTACCAGCTACTGTAGGAATAACAGTACTAAATTTGAATATAGAACCTTTTTTTTGTTTTTTGCTTTGGACTTTTCTTCTTTCACTGAGAGGATAACATGCCTTGGAAAGGCTTTATTTAAAGTGTGTACTGGTGCACTGCAGAGCTTGTTCTGTATTAAATTCCAAGGATGAATTCTCTTGTGAGTAGTTTGCTGCGACTTGACTGATTCATTTATTTTTAAAGAGAATTGTCTGGGGTTTTCTGTTTTTCCTATTTTTTGTTACTCTCAGCTACAGTTGATGAAATGAAAACTAGCTTCATTGTTACTATATAAAAGCTACAATGAGCTGACTTTCCTAATGACAGAAGAAGGTGTTACCTTCTGTGGGCTGGCAGAGGAACATGTTGAAGTTTAATGTGGCTTTGGTCCCAAGTGACAGGCACAGCTCTGTCAGAATATAGCAAAAGGTCTTTCTCAGGCTCTGGCATGGGGAGGGCAGGGATGTGATGATGTGGAAAGGGAGTTCTGCTTCTCCTCCTCCCTGCATGGAACAGCATGCCATGTTTCTAGTCTACTGTGACCTCTGGCAAATAAGTGGGAGCCACTGCTTTCCTTATTAAGTTACATGTTTAGGAATCTCAGACAAGCCCTCTCCAGACAGGTGAGGAAATGGGCCAAATAGCACAAATGTCTGCATCTGGAATAGACAGGACACTAATTTTAAAATGAACTTTTTTGAGCCCTCAACTGCCATAATCTTTTAATGTTCCTTTAAGCATAGAAACTCACCTAGAAAATTTTATTATGTGACACCACCTGGCCTATATCTGGTTGCTTGCTTTCTGCTGTAGTGTGTTTTTTGTGGGGAGGCATATAGGACATTGTTTGTTTCAAAATGCCTCCTACACAACACCATTTCTGGAGTTTGTGGATCGCTTTCATATCCTCAGTAAGGAAGTATTTTAGTGCTGTAATTTGGGGTGAGCATGCTCCAAGTAGTGGGTTTTGCTGCACATGAGCTTTCTAGGGAGACTTTTGGTGACTACATTCTGATTTTAGTTCTGTTCTTCACTCTGTGGTATGCAAGCCACAGGACCACATGGTACAGCCCCAGAAATATGTGTGTTCATTATGAAACTGCTTCCTATTAAAGCTACAAAATATGGAAACTAGGAGTTAAATTGATCAAAAGTTATGGCACTATTTTAAAAGTAGCAAGCCCAAAACACCCATGAAAATAGAAATATTATTGTCTAACAGGTATTTCTAAAATATCTCATGTTAGGAAGAAAACTGAAAATTAACCTAATTCACGAGTAACACAGGGAGTATTCCAGATATTTTGCCTAACTGAAAATGGATTTTCTACTAACATTCCCTGAAAGCGGCATGAGGGATGCAATGGTTGCATGTTCATACTTTGTCCATAGAAGTTGTCAGCTACCTGGTGACTAGTGCGAGTATTCAGCAAACATGGGGTGTTGAAATGTCCCTGGTTTTGGTACAAATGTGGTAGCAAACTGACCTTTGTACAAGTCTATGGCATTCTCAGACATTGCTTTTTGTCACACAAATCTCTCATATTCTCTCTTTTGACCCTCTGTTAACTGAAATTTGTAACAAAGTAAAACGAGTCACTCAGAAACAGGTATTATATGAATTTTGAAAACAAATGGCAAAGCAATAGGATTGGATGGAAGACTGAGAAAAGGATTTTTTACAGGTAGCAGAAGCAGTTTTATAAACGATGCTGGTAAAACTCTAACAAAGGACAGAACAGAATGGAGACAGCAGTGCTAAAGGGGGGTGGGGCAGGGGGGGAACTCACAGGAACATTACAGTGCTCGTTTGGAGTGGCTGGGGAAAGCTAAATCTTCATGTTTGTTCTAGTTGCAAGGCCTGTGAAGCTGTTGTGGAAACATACAACTTAGCAGGGTGTCTTCCTTCAGAGATCTGAGTAAGGGAAAAGAAACAAGGCAACTGTAATGTCTCCTTGCACTATGAGCAGTGCCTTTCATGCCAGAAGAAAGGCTCAGAGGCTGTGCCATCCTGATCCCTATTATGTTCAATATCCTTATAGCCACAGGCTTTGTGTCCTAATCATTCCCTCTCGACTCTGAAAACTCAATTTTCCCTTGTTTTTTTACCCAAAATACACCCTTTGGACACAGTTAGGGGTATTCTGTGTTGTAGATGGTCTGTTTATCCCAGTGCACTGTTGCATAGCACTGACCAATGGGACCTTATTCTCTGCTGACTTTATCTGCATTTGCATATACACAATGTGAACAAAGCTATGTGCAACAGTTTTACTTGATAGCATTTGGTATCCACACAGCTCTGATGAAAGTTACTTCCTAAGGAGAAGTGGAATGAGAAGTCCAGCCTTCAGATGAAAAGGTAGTCTGGAGAGAATCTGTGGAGGAAAAACAAGGAGAGAAATTTTTTTAATAGATCCTGAAATCAATGAAGAGCTGGTAGGGATAGCCGAAGATGAAAAATGTCATATTTTTACATTAAAATTGGCCTTAAGAGGATTAATTTTAATGTTTCTGCAGGGAGCTTATACTGAGAAGCATTAAGGTCAAAATACAAGTATTTCAAATTAGGAAAGCAAACAGCTTCAATGATAGCTTTAAATAACCAGATTTCTTAATGGGAGACTTCAGTGAGGATGAAATGATAGTAGAAAAATAGATTGCTAAAGCATTGAAAGCAGTAATATGCAGCCACAGGAGAATTGGGGTGTGGAAGAAAGCCAGGGTCAAGGATGAAGTCAGCATCCCAGCCAACAGGGACAGCCAATAGGTCAGAATGGAGCAAAACAAGAGAGTGAGCAGCACATGTATAATAAATGTGATGGGCAGGGCCAAATCCTGCCTGAGCTTACATCAGTACAATTTCAATGGCTGAATCCTCTTAACACGATGTCACTTCCAATATGATCTAACAACATACATGCAGGCTTTTATTTAAATCACTGCACAAGGCTAGATTTTTTCCACTCTCCTATGCTGTTTCTAGGCAATTGTAACTTCATTGTTCCATTGCTATTGCCATCGTGGTCTTAGATACTGTTGAATTTCTTCTCTTGTGTGGCTTCTATGAGAAAAATTCACCTGTTTCTTATCGGCCTTCTGTTTTAGCAAGACTAAATTCTTCAAGTTAAAAGATCATTTTAGGAATGCATGATATTGCACACCATTTCTTGAATAGTATACTATTTTATTCACACTTTAAAACTGAATTCTTTGTACATTCTACCCACTGATCCTCATTTTAAAAAATTTAGGGGTTGTTTTTTCTTTTTTTGCTACACTTTTTTAATTCATACTTTTCCATATTTTTGCATCAGTAGTTTAAAAAAGAGTGACAAAGAGGAGAATCAGCATGCAGAATTAATATGCTGGAAAACTGACTTTGTTTGAAACACCTTTCTTGTAGTATCTTTTATACTTGTAGCATTTATATTATTTTTGTAGTCACTGATGTGAGAACAGTTACTTTAATCTAACAGTTTTCCATACAAATAAAACTGTACCCACTTACATGTAAGTATGCATGCACACAAGCATTTATTGCACTGAACCCAGAAGAAACTAGAGGTATTTATGTTTTTGCATGCTAGCTTTTTTAACTCTAGCTCTTTTATTCTTGTTGTTTGGCAAAAAAAGAAACAATCCCCTACAGGTGATTTTACAAATAAAATTTTTAAAATTCTAAGTCTCTAAAAGCCTCCATGTCCCTGCCCCAAAACTCGAGGCTTTAGCTCTCTTTTTTACGTGTATACTTTCTCTTAGATCAGCAGTATAGAGAAGGCAGTATTTACTCCTTGTTTACATCAGTGTAACAGAGCTAGAATGAACCCTCATCTGGCTGACTAATGCAGAGCAGCAGTGGCACTGTCTGTTTTCCACGTGCCTGCCGCACTTTCGGTCCGAAGAGCTGCCAGCACAGGAACAGAGAGCCCCAGTTCCTAAGAGAAGTGTTCCATACCTGCATGCAGAAGAAAGCAACACACACAAAGCAAGGTGCGCTGTGCCCAGCACGGCCGCATCCTTGGTGCGGGATCCCGGCGGGCACGGGGAAGCGGTGGGAGCCCCCAGCAGACGGCAGCGCTGGGGCCCTCAGACCAAAGCAGTCTGTCAAAGAGAAGTTTTATCCTGTAAGGAGAGTAATACATATATCACTTAAGGCATCTAGCTTAAAATATTAAAAAGGAGGACAGAACTATGGTAAGGAGGGTTCTTTTGGAAAATTGCCTGTGGACTGTATTTTAAAGTTCTGAAGCTGTTCCCTCAAGCTATTTTACACAATACCCAGTTTTCTTGAGTTTCAGAAATACTAATGATTCAATGGATGCAGAATCACAGAAAGCTCCTGAACTCATCTTATACTCTCCTCCACTGCCTTGAAGTCCTATTTTCAGCTAGTGGTTTAGAACTATAGAGCATTGCAAAGGGGCAAAAAACTCTCTGTGATGTTAACTGATACCTTCTTTGAAAGAAACTAATTTTAAACCAGAGAAATTGGATGTATATGAATGAAATATTTTGTTTCTTTTTCCTGAGAACTGGTAGATTACTAACCTAGATGCTTGGTTGAATGAAACAATTACAGTAATGAAATGCAGCATTGTCTTTTGTGTTTGGTATCAGGGTGTTTTTTCCTCTTTTTCAATATTTCTGTAGATATTTCTTGAGGGTTTTATGTATAAAATAGCAGTTACATGAAATGTCATAAATATGAATCGAAATTTGGTACGTAGCAAGCCCCTTTCCCCAGTTTAATATGAGGATCGTGCTTTTTTCATCTTTTCCAAACATACCGTAAACAGTTCCTTGTATAATGTCAAAATATAACCTAGAAATACTATTTTGTGCAAATTTCAGTTTTATAGGACTTAAGACACATGCTGCATACTGTCTAGCTATATAAATCGTAATGGAAAAGTTGGCTTGTTTTTATGACAATAGCAAATAACATTGCTGAAATATTTCAAATCAAAATGGCAGTTTTAACAAATTACAGTACAAACTCCTCAAGCATCATCTTGAATTTGTACCAAATTGTCCAAGTAGAAAGACAAAGCTAACCAAACTGCCTAACATGAGTATGATATATGGTAAAATCTTATAGTGTGATAATGATGCCAGTGGGCTTCCCAGAAATCAACAACGAATCACTAGTTTTAACCATTAAAAATAAAGCTATGCTTTACTACCAGAGAAGTGAGGTAGCAGTTACAGGGAAATCAGTCTGAGTCCTTGAAATTCCTTGTTTTTCAGTGACACATTGTAAAACTGTTTAATTGACAGGAACAGAATAATGGTCAAAATCCTTATTTCAGGCTGAAAGTGCAGCAGCGATAATTTCAGAAGGGGAATTGTGCTACTGTCTTGTTCCCTAAGATAATTACTGTAGAATAGTTAATGCTCTTAGAATGGTATGTACTAGTACATGTGTGTGCTTATATATCTGGGCTTCCCATGGGTCTATATGGGACTGTATGGGGGTCTATATTTAGAGTTGGAGGCATGTTTTATGCCCTCAGTGTCAGATAAAAAGGACCAGGTGACACCCAAGCTACGTTTTCAACTCTTGAAATACACACAACACACACACCCATGAGATTAATGACAATGCAGAGAGACTGTGAAAAACAAATTCCCTTTAGTCTTTGGGAAACAGATGACAAGAAACAGTAGTAATGACCCTGATTTAAAAGCTTGGAAAATATTTTGGGAAATAGGAATTTACTTTTTAAA
The DNA here is from genome assembly GCA_013400915.1 of Pardalotus punctatus. Taxonomy (NCBI): domain Eukaryota; kingdom Metazoa; phylum Chordata; class Aves; order Passeriformes; family Pardalotidae; genus Pardalotus; species Pardalotus punctatus. Next base: position 399,123 of record VZTX01025429.1, read on the forward strand.
TAGGAAATACACATAAGTAAATGTAACCAGATCTTCTTTGAGCGCTAACCTAGGCAGGTGCTACAGAAGTTGGGAAGTCAGGATCCAGACGCCCCTCCCAGGAGCCTCAGCCACACTTGGAACCCTTTCCTATGGTGCCTTTTTTTTTTTTTCCTTGATGTCTGCTCTTTTACTACATAGTTGTTATTGTGGTGATAGATCTCAGCTCCATCATGATAACTGCTTTGTGCCTCTGCTCTGCTCTGACATCTGGAAAGCAGTGGTTGGAGCTGCCTTGCAGAGCTCTCGGCTCTGACTGGCAACATGATAAATATGTGCTCTAAAACTGCATGTCTGCTGGCCTTATGTCTTAACCTCTTAGTGCATTTCTCTTGCACACACTCCAATTTTTAATGACTATTATTTTTAACAAATACTGTGACTTTAAGTTAATTCTGAAGTTCTGTAGATCTATTCTGTACCTTGTGCACAAGTGATTAAGATTCTTCCCCATACATATAGAGTAGCTGTAAGGAATAGCTTGGCACTGTGATTTTTCTTTCTTAAATTTTTTTTTGGTTGGTTTGTTTTGTTTTGTTGTGGTTTTTGTTGTTTTGTTTTTTTTTTTTGTTAAGAGGAGATTTATCCTAACACTTTGTTTTCTTGGTACTCCTGCTGTTGCCACTTCTATTGCCCAAGGAAATATTTCTGCCTCAAGTCCCTCTGCTTCCACAGTCTATGCACAGACCATGAATATAGGCCAAAGGTCACTCTTTGGAGAAAACAGAAAAGTGGAGGGAAAAGGAAAAGTTACAGGTCTCAAAAAGGGGGTGACAGTGAAATTTAATGTATTTTTACATGAAGGAGCTCAGGTTGGGGATTCTTACAGCCTCCTTGGTCATACCATTCTGGCTCTGTAGATGTAAAGCTAGAAGAAAAACAAGAGCTAAAACAAGAGACAGGAGATGAATTTCTTTCTGTATATATATTTAATTAAAATGCTCCCTGAATATCATGAGAATTTTGTCTACCAGCAACTTCTCAACAAAGAAAATAAGACTTTTCATGAAAAAATTTATTTTCACATTGGGTATTTTGTAGTCAGCTTATGAAGACCAAATGTTAAAGTCATTTGCCTAGATGCTGCAAATCTAGCTTGTTTTATAGGAAAGCAAGACAAATGAGTACAAAGAAGTAATGAATGCTACTAAACACTGAAATTCACACTTTGGAACATTTAGCAATGCTGCAGCAACAGTTTAGGTTAGGTTGATATTTTTGTAAGTTAGCATGACTTGCAGAAATATTCTGTTAAGACATGAGTTTTTAATCTTTAGTTTCTTTAGTACTAAATTAAACAGTTTTAAGACCTATATTAAATCCACTCCTGAAATTCAATGTCATTAGAATGTGAATAAGTTAAATTCTGCACTTTTAAATAGTGATTTGACCTTTAGGTTTTTCTTGCACATGTGATCCAAACATCACTGATGTCACTAGAAATACTTTGCTTACTTACAGTGGGTATTTGGTTGGATTCCTTTACATGAATTAAATATTTTGACAAGAGCACATATGATTGTATTCTCTTGTAGCCTAGGGGAATGCAGTGATTTATTTGGGGGGTCTTTCAACTCCAAGGTGATTTTCCTGAGTCAAACCGTCATTTTGGCACATATGTGCTCCTTCTTCATTAGGTTTAATTATTCCATACAATTTTAAATGGTTTTACCCCCAAAGAGCTGATACAGGCCTGGATCACAAAACCCAATAAAGGAGTAACTGGAGCTTTCACTCATGAGATGGGAGATGTACACTGAAATCACAAAAAGGGAAGGGATCTTGAGTGAACATTATAATGCTATTTGGTAAAATGAGAAGGGAGAACCCTACCATAATTTATAGTGATGTGCTTGACTCAATGAATTCCCAAGTCATCCTTAGAATTACATAGGATGCCAGGGCTTTCAATTTTCTGCAGAACATTCCAGCAGAAAACACACATACCACCTTCCAGCAAAGACAACAAAAGTGTCAGACCATCATGACACTGAGTTCTTCTGTAGACAAAGTCCACTGATCATTCCATCTTTTCTTTGTGTATTTAAATGTATAGGTCCTCTTCTGAACATCTTAACACAAAATTTACCAGTAAGTCTATATGGTCTGAATTAATACATGAAAAGGGTTGGTTAATGAATAGCTGGACTAAATATGCAAATTACAAAGTTTTCTTTGAGGCTTTATATGAGATGTTTTAAAAACTTTATCAATGTCAACGTGTCAGCCTGCATTTCTCTGTGAAATCTTGAAACTGCTCTTTCATCTATGTTGTAAACACATCAACAAGTATGTAGAATGTCTTGACTTTGAAATGCTGTCACCTACTTTCTGTATCGTTGTCAGTAGTCAGCTTGTTATAAAAGTGTTTCATATCTAACTCTGTTTCTTTTGGTAGTGTGTCGACATACTGCATTTTTCAGCTGTGTTCCTTGCTGCCTCTTCCATTTTTATCAAAAAGTCTGTGTGACAGAAGTTTTTCTCTTTCTTTGCAACATGTTGATATCTCAGGTTCTCCACTGTCACCAAAGCAGTTGTGCTACTTTGAGGATAAGTTGAGTCTGTGTAAACCATCTTCAGCGTTTTGTGCCAAAGTGCAGTGGGATTTTGTACTCAAATGTTTTTGTGATGGTGAGAAGTCCCCAAGCTTCAGTCATTGCCTTTACTTCTTAGTTCAGAAGTTTCCCAGAATGTGTTTTATTTAATAGTGCGCCTACTCTTGAGATGCTTGGCAGTTTGGAGTCCACAATTGGCATGGAACAAACCCATCTGGTGATGGACAATTTCTTAAATGTGATTGTACTCAGGCATTCTATTCTGCTGCTTTTCATGTAATGTTTTGTTTTTGTTTTGGCGTTTGTTTTCAGAACATTTCAGGAACTGGTACAATTGCCTCAAGTGCCCCAATTGGAATCTGAACATCTGTATTCAGTTACTGCATTCCAGAATGTAAGGCACTTGCTAATTTAAAGTTTTGAATTATACTTGTTTCACAACGATTTTCAGTCAAAAAATACAATACTGCTGGAGTTTACAGCAGTACAAATTTGGTTGAATTGGAAAAAATATTCTGTTCAAATGCCTTTGAGACTTGTGCAATAGAATTGCATAGATTTGTACATGGAGGTCAGTGAACCCATGGACTATGATGCAGTACTGAACAGATATCTTCATCATAGAATCTTTTAGGTTGGAAAAGACCTTTAATATCATCAAGTCCACCTGTTAACTCAGCACTGCCATGTCTACCACTAAACTGTGTCCCTAAGAACCATGTTTGCAGACCTTTTAAATCCCCCCACAAATAGTCACTCCACCAGTTCCCTGGGCAGCTTGTTCCAATGCCTGATAACGCTATCCATGAAGAATATCCAGTCTATACCTTGTCTGGCACAACTGGAGGCCGTTTCTTCTTATCCTGGCATTAGGTACTTTTACCGTTATTGTGTGTTGCGTCTTGCTGCATCTACAACAGTACAGTTTCAAAGGCCAAGTCATGTTAAATTCCTACATCAAGATGGTTCAAGTGCTGTAAAACACAATTTCCTGGTATCTGATGAATTAGGAGGGTTGGCTTGTGTCCATTCCATCATGTGCAAGGATGCACAATATTTCTGCACTTGTACTTACTGTTGTGTATTACCTGCACTGCAATAATATCCTAATGCTCTCCTCAGGACTAGACCACAATTTGTTACCTGTGTACAAGACACACGCAGTTTTGCACTTAACCTTTTTATGATGTATCAGTAAATATATTAAATTATCAAGCATCAGATTAGTAAATTTAAAATCCTAAGACTTAAGGCAATGTTCTTTATGATCACAGAAGTTGAAATAGGGAGAAAATATAAACCTGGAGGAATGTATGCTTTCTATGTTAATGCAAGGAGTATAAACTTCATTTTTGAAGAAAGATCGGTGCATGAACTTGTTTCCTCCTCTATCTGTATAGATCACATTCCTGATAACTAACATATCATAAGGAAAAATTTTCTAGTTATGGTATGTTTCAAAACCAGGTTGACATGAACCAGAGATCAAACAAAATCTGTATACACGGACCTACTTTGAAAAAGCTAAGGATCTGTAGGGTGTTCAGATCATATAGTCTGCAGAAATTTAATTGGCATATTGTTGCTGTTTAACTTAAAATGCACAGCATAGCTACAGTATGGAAGATTATTAGAAATAACCAAGTAAGTAGTCTGTCATCCTAGGAAAGACAGTTTTAAATTAACAGAATTATCTCTGGAATACATATGTGTCTTAGCCCTGACTACATCAAGCCATTAATCACACTGGCTGGACCCCCATACTTTGCATATGGATCACACTGCTGCTTTAAACACTGTTTGTGGTTGAGTTGCTTTATTTCACCTTAATCAGTATAAATTTAATAATTAGGGTGGGACCAGGGAAAGCAGAAAGTGAGGAAGATGAACTTCTAGAAGTCTTTGGATGAGCATTTCAAAGAGAACAGTACCTAAAATATTTCTTTTTTTTCCAAACAAAATGGAGTGGACACAAAGCCAAGAAAATAAATTCCCTTGACGAGGAACCAGAAACATAGATGGTAAATGGCCATAGTGTCATGGTTTGTGCCCCTTGCACGGTTTGTTTGCCTCTTGTGTGCTTCTCAAATCATTGTTTGCCAAAATAAAAAACCTCATTTGAACACATATAAACTTTCTTCGTGAATAAAAATACTATGGTAAAACAAAATGTATTCTAAAAGTTCATCTTATAACAGACCTGTATTTCAAAACTCAGTTGTCTTCTGTTCCTTGAATATTGACAAATATTTATTCTTTTACAAATGAAAAAATTATTCTAGGAAAAAAATCTATAGATGTCCTACTACACTTACCTAATAAAAGGGAGAACTCTAAAAAATAGTTACTTTTCAGGAGTTCTGAATCATTTTTTCTCAATTATAGAATTATAATTTCCAATCCAAAGCAAGAAATTTTGCTGACAGGAAACATTTTAAAAGGGCATGAACTATCAGAGGATCTGGAATCCAGATGTTAGCTGTATAGCTGTAAATAGAATTTATTCATAATAATTTAGAACAAAAAGCTAATGAAATAAGAGCATTTGTTTTACCTTATACTTCTGTTGAGAACTGACTTTAACAAAATAGCTCTAGTTTAAAAAAATCCATTCTATCCCTACCTTTAAAAAAGTTCATTGTTGGAATTGACAAGATAAAAATAGCCAGATATTTTCCAAAACAGTGGTTGCAGATATAACTTTCAGGTTTATTTGTCATCTGTATAAAAGCAGACGCCATGGACATTATCAATGAGACATTCTTTGTTTCACTTTTAAGGGAAACAGCAATGACTTGCCTCCTAGGAGGTACATTCCAAAAGAGCAGATATCACCACAGCATTAATCTCATTTTCTTTTCTTCTACATACGTCTTATTTTATCGACTGAGCATATGATTTAGATTTACAGGAATTGTAAAATATCAGCTATGTCAATTATAAAGTCTATACACAATATTATATTATCTCCTTCGTCTATGTGCAAAATTGTTAATGTCTCTAATTAGTATAGGACATTAAATGTTTGTACATGACAAGATTTGTTCAGGGTGGAGTTGTAAATGTGGAATGTGCTTGTTTTGTTAATTTGAAGCATAAGACTAATACTATACATAATGAAAATAGTTGTTGATGGTTAGTCTATACCAGAGGCATTCAGTAGGATGAGTTCATCTCTTAAAAGCATTAAAAAAACAACCAAACAAAACCACCAAAAACATATGGGTAAGAAATTTGCAAAAAGAAACAAAGGTAAAAAAAATACAGAAAATAACACTTCTCCACCTCACCATGAAAAAAACAATAGCGTTAAACATATTTTCGTTTAGCCACATCAAAATCAAAGTTCAAGAGCTCAACTTCGTGGAGAAGCATCTGCTGGGGGCACGGCAGGAGCAGGCTGCTGCCGAGCCCTGGGGAGCAGTGCCTGGTTTCAGCGCTGGGCCAGCCCCTCGGGCGGACATGCAGAGCAGGATTGCCACGGCCCTGCGGGAGCCACGTTTAGCTCTCTTAAGACCCAATCTTGCAAACACTTATTCACGTGAGTAATTTCAGCTGCCACAAATCAAGTTATTCACCTGTTTTAAGATTTTGCAGGGGTGATTCAACACCCGGTCCACAATTGTAAATGCTAGCAAACAGGATGAAATGAAGAAACTGCCCTTTTTCCTCATCTATGTAACCTCATTCTTGCTGTATCTTTGTTTGTATTTTATTTTCCTGGAAAAGGCTACAGATGCAAATTTTTTTTTAATTATCAAATTTTACGATTTCTTTAATAAATTAATGATTGCAACCACCTCAAGCACGGGTAAAAATCATGCAGTGCAGAGGTTGCCTGTGACTTCAGGCCTTCTAACATTTCACAGTGATTTCTGCCATGAGGAAGGGTGGTTTTTAGAGACCAATGGTTTTATCATGTCTCTGAAATTGTGGATAAAGCCAAACAAAGGAAACTGAGAGACGTCACCACCAATTGTCAGCTCACTTACATCTTCTTACTTTGCTGTATTTAATTTGTTTGTCGCTGATTTGCTCAGTTTGCAGTTCTGGAGAAAACTGAATCTTCTAATAGCTCTGTATTTAGCAAGTAGGAGAATTACTCGAGTGTTATCATATGGATCACTGACCAATGTCTGGTGTTCATGATTTTCTAGTTGCGTTGCTCCAGAACGTGCAAGTTTATGACTTAGTATGTGATCTCTATGAGCTGGAAAGACTCAAAACATATGGCAGATCAGATGTTAGGCTTGGGGAAAATCAAAAATTAAACTGTCTCAGAGCAGTTGAGAGACTGCTTTGCTATATATTTTATGTGATTTGTGTGTGTGTTGAGGGAGATGTCACCTAGGGAAAGGAATCGAAGAAAAAAATAGCTTTAAAAAATGAACTGTTTGTATTATGGCTTTAAACATTAAAGTCTGGTCAGCTAAAAGCAGATGTTGTGAACTAAGATGGAAACTTGCCTGAGGCCAGAATCAAAGAAGGCATTTACTAATAGTAAGAAGGAAAACTGTTTTCTGGTTTCAGAATTTATTGTAAGCAAAAAATGAATGCTTACTGTTTGCTTATACGCACAAACATTTTCCCACTTTTATTCAGATTACTGAATAAAATTGATGGCTTCAGGATCTACTTTCAGATGGTGTGTTCATTATCAATCCTGATTGTATTCTAAGCTCTTTATAAAATCTTTTGTTATTCCGTGATGGCCAAGATCCTGTCATGTTGGACATGGGAATGAAGTGCTTCTCCCCTTTGGCTGTCTGCCCAGTAATTAGACAGGGAGGTGGGTTAAAGCATCTAAATGTGTGGTATAAAATTTGGAAAATTGTAATGCAACACAATTCTGATGCAAGTCTTTTAAAGGAAAGAATAAATAAAGACCAGAATATACACTGTATAGTAAAAATGAACATAGTATTTCTTGAATTTAATTCTTAATTGACCTGGGTTTGCACAACTTGAGCGAGCACACATTATGTAAGCATACACAATGTCTAAGAATTTGAAATGGAAAGTTAAAAATTAATCAATATTTTCAAGAAAGAAAAACAAAAAAGTTGATTAAATAAAAATTATTTATGTCAAAATCAATCAATATTTGAGAAAATAGTCTCCTTTTCATCTATTTATGTATGAGGAAATACATATTTACAGTAGCTGCCTCTATAGTATTTGTTGAATGTCATGAAGCTTTGAACCAGCTTAAAATTTAGACTTTCTTAGACAGTTGTGCAGTTTATTTAAAATTTACTGGTTCAAAAGCTATGCTCTAATGGGAAGTCCAGAATTTTAAGTTGCAGTGTTTCGGGAGGGAAGGGGGGGGGGAAGTGACCTACTTCTGCATTTTACAAATATTTTGTGATATTGTTTCAATTCATGTATTTGGAGGAATTTAGTTGCACCACTTGAGCAGCAGGGAAAAAACCTTATTATTTTCACAAATTCATTCGAAAGGATCAGTATTTTTAGTATCTTTATTTCTTCCCGCAGGAATGATTTTCCTAACTGAGTAGTATCGCTCAGGAATCAGCTGCCTTTTCTAATTTACAGCAGGGTCGAAGTGAGTAAGGACTTTTCAAGAGAGTAATTCACAATAAATCCATGCTTGGCCAAGCTCTAAATCCAGCACCAGTGGAATGTTTACACATTCCTCTTTGACATTGCTATGGGGAAGTTAGGCCCATCCTTTCCCATTCCAGGATTTCCGAGTAGGGGCTTTGTCAGGCGCTGCGGCCGGGCCTCCCCTCAGAGGGAAGGCAGCGGCCGTGGAGCGGACCCGCCGCCCTCCATTTGGCGGCAGCGGAGCCCCGAGCCCGCGAGCGGCGAGGGAGGCGGCGGGAGCCGGCCCCGCACCGTGTGGGCGAAGCGCGGGCCGCCATCGCCGCTCCCCGCCCGCCCCGCTGAGGCGCTGCAGCGCGCGGCCCCCCCGCGGCCGCCATTTTGCGCGGTGGTAGCGGCGGGGGGCGCT